>JAWZYU010001473.1:0-26062 GCA_038380435.1 Ryuthela nishihirai
TTTTTTCCTCCTGTGGGTTTTGTGTCTCTAGGAGACTCTGGCCTGCTAGGAGTTTTTTCCTCCTGTGGGTTTTGTGTCTCTAGGGCACTCTATGCTGCTGGGAGTTTTTCCTCCTGTGGGTTTTGTGTCTCTAGGGGATTCTGGGCTGCTGGGAGTTTTTTCCTTCTGTCGGTTTTGTGTGTCTAGGTGACTCTGGGCTGCTGGGAGTTTTTTCCTTCCGTGGGTTTTGTATCTCTAGGGCACTCTGGGCTGCTGGGAGTTTTTTCCTCCTGTGGGTTTTGTGTCTCTAGGCGACTCTGGGCTGCTGGGAGTTTTTTCCTCCTGTGGGTTTTGTGTCTCTAGGAGACTCTGGCCTGCTAGGAGTTTTTTCCTCCTGTGGGTTTTGTGTCTCTAGGGCACTCTATGCTGCTGGGAGTTTTTCCTCCTGTGGGTTTTGTGTCTCTAGGGGATTCTGGGCTGCTGGGAGTTTTTTCCTTCTGTCGGTTTTGTGTGTCTAGGTGACTCTGGGCTGCTGGGAGTTTTTTCCTTCCGTGGGTTTTGTATCTCTAGGGCACTCTGGGCTGCTGGGAGTTTTTTCCTCCTGTGGGTTTTGTGTCTCTAGGCGACTCTGGGCTGCTGGGAGTTTTTTCCTCCTGTGGGTTTTGTGTCTCTAGGAGACTCTGGCCTGCTAGGAGTTTTTTCCTCCTGTGGGTTTTGTGTCTCTAGGGCACTCTATGCTGCTGGGAGTTTTTCCTCCTGTGGGTTTTGTGTCTCTAGGGGATTCTGGGCTGCTGGGAGTTTTTTCCTTCTGTCGGTTTTGTG
The DNA here is from genome assembly GCA_038380435.1 of Ryuthela nishihirai. NCBI lineage: Eukaryota > Metazoa > Arthropoda > Arachnida > Araneae > Heptathelidae > Ryuthela > Ryuthela nishihirai. The sequence continues at coordinate 802 of JAWZYU010001473.1, forward strand.
TGTCTAGGTGACTCTGGGCTGCTGGGAGTTTTTTCCTTCCGTGGGTTTTGTATCTCTAGGGCACTCTGGGCTGCTGGGAGTTTTTTCCTCCTGTGGGTTTTGTGTCTCTAGGCGACTCTGGGCTGCTGGGAGTTTTTTCCTCCTGTGGGTTTTGTGTCTCTAGGAGACTCTGGCCTGCTAGGAGTTTTTTCCTCCTGTGGGTTTTGTGTCTCTAGGGCACTCTATGCTGCTGGGAGTTTTTCCTCCTGTGGGTTTTGTGTCTCTAGGGGATTCTGGGCTGCTGGGAGTTTTTTCCTTCTGTCGGTTTTGTGTGTCTAGGTGACTCTGGGCTGCTGGGAGTTTTTTCCTTCCGTGGGTTTTGTATCTCTAGGGCACTCTGGGCTGCTGGGAGTTTTTTCCTCCTGTGGGTTTTGTGTCTCTAGGCGACTCTGGGCTGCTGGGAGTTTTTTCCTCCTGTGGGTTTTGTGTCTCTAGGAGACTCTGGCCTGCTAGGAGTTTTTTCCTCCTGTGGGTTTTGTGTCTCTAGGGCACTCTATGCTGCTGGGAGTTTTTCCTCCTGTGGGTTTTGTGTCTCTAGGGGATTCTGGGCTGCTGGGAGTTTTTTCCTTCTGTCGGTTTTGTGTGTCTAGGTGACTCTGGGCTGCTGGGAGTTTTTTCCTTCCGTGGGTTTTGTATCTCTAGGGCACTCTGGGCTGCTGGGAGTTTTTTCCTCCTGTGGGTTTTGTGTCTCTAGGCGACTCTGGGCTGCTGGGAGTTTTTTCCTCCTGTGGGTTTTGTGTCTCTAGGAGACTCTGGCCTGCTAGGAGTTTTTTCCTCCTGTGGGTTTTGTGTCTCTAGGGCACTCTATGCTGCTGGGAGTTTTTCCTCCTGTGGGTTTTGTGTCTCTAGGGGATTCTGGGCTGCTGGGAGTTTTTTCCTTCTGTCGGTTTTGTGTGTCTAGGTGACTCTGGGCTGCTGGGAGTTTTTTCCTTCCGTGGGTTTTGTATCTCTAGGGCACTCTGGGCTGCTGGGAGTTTTTTCCTCCTGTGGGTTTTGTGTCTCTAGGCGACTCTGGGCTGCTGGGAGTTTTTTCCTCCTGTGGGTTTTGTGTCTCTAGGAGACTCTGGCCTGCTAGGAGTTTTTTCCTCCTGTGGGTTTTGTGTCTCTAGGGCACTCTATGCTGCTGGGAGTTTTTCCTCCTGTGGGTTTTGTGTCTCTAGGGGATTCTGGGCTGCTGGGAGTTTTTTCCTTCTGTCGGTTTTGTGTGTCTAGGTGACTCTGGGCTGCTGGGAGTTTTTTCCTTCCGTGGGTTTTGTATCTCTAGGGCACTCTGGGCTGCTGGGAGTTTTTTCCTCCTGTGGGTTTTGTGTCTCTAGGCGACTCTGGGCTGCTGGGAGTTTTTTCCTCCTGTGGGTTTTGTGTCTCTAGGAGACTCTGGCCTGCTAGGAGTTTTTTCCTCCTGTGGGTTTTGTGTCTCTAGGGCACTCTATGCTGCTGGGAGTTTTTCCTCCTGTGGGTTTTGTGTCTCTAGGGGATTCTGGGCTGCTGGGAGTTTTTTCCTTCTGTCGGTTTTGTGTGTCTAGGTGACTCTGGGCTGCTGGGAGTTTTTTCCTTCCGTGGGTTTTGTATCTCTAGGGCACTCTGGGCTGCTGGGAGTTTTTTCCTCCTGTGGGTTTTGTGTCTCTAGGCGACTCTGGGCTGCTGGGAGTTTTTTCCTCCTGTGGGTTTTGTGTCTCTAGGAGACTCTGGCCTGCTAGGAGTTTTTTCCTCCTGTGGGTTTTGTGTCTCTAGGGCACTCTATGCTGCTGGGAGTTTTTCCTCCTGTGGGTTTTGTGTCTCTAGGGGATTCTGGGCTGCTGGGAGTTTTTTCCTTCTGTCGGTTTTGTGTGTCTAGGTGACTCTGGGCTGCTGGGAGTTTTTTCCTTCCGTGGGTTTTGTATCTCTAGGGCACTCTGGGCTGCTGGGAGTTTTTTCCTCCTGTGGGTTTTGTGTCTCTAGGCGACTCTGGGCTGCTGGGAGTTTTTTCCTCCTGTGGGTTTTGTGTCTCTAGGAGACTCTGGCCTGCTAGGAGTTTTTTCCTCCTGTGGGTTTTGTGTCTCTAGGGCACTCTATGCTGCTGGGAGTTTTTCCTCCTGTGGGTTTTGTGTCTCTAGGGGATTCTGGGCTGCTGGGAGTTTTTTCCTTCTGTCGGTTTTGTGTGTCTAGGTGACTCTGGGCTGCTGGGAGTTTTTTCCTTCCGTGGGTTTTGTATCTCTAGGGCACTCTGGGCTGCTGGGAGTTTTTTCCTCCTGTGGGTTTTGTGTCTCTAGGCGACTCTGGGCTGCTGGGAGTTTTTTCCTCCTGTGGGTTTTGTGTCTCTAGGAGACTCTGGCCTGCTAGGAGTTTTTTCCTCCTGTGGGTTTTGTGTCTCTAGGGCACTCTATGCTGCTGGGAGTTTTTCCTCCTGTGGGTTTTGTGTCTCTAGGGGATTCTGGGCTGCTGGGAGTTTTTTCCTTCTGTCGGTTTTGTGTGTCTAGGTGACTCTGGGCTGCTGGGAGTTTTTTCCTTCCGTGGGTTTTGTATCTCTAGGGCACTCTGGGCTGCTGGGAGTTTTTTCCTCCTGTGGGTTTTGTGTCTCTAGGCGACTCTGGGCTGCTGGGAGTTTTTTCCTCCTGTGGGTTTTGTGTCTCTAGGAGACTCTGGCCTGCTAGGAGTTTTTTCCTCCTGTGGGTTTTGTGTCTCTAGGGCACTCTATGCTGCTGGGAGTTTTTCCTCCTGTGGGTTTTGTGTCTCTAGGGGATTCTGGGCTGCTGGGAGTTTTTTCCTTCTGTCGGTTTTGTGTGTCTAGGTGACTCTGGGCTGCTGGGAGTTTTTTCCTTCCGTGGGTTTTGTATCTCTAGGGCACTCTGGGCTGCTGGGAGTTTTTTCCTCCTGTGGGTTTTGTGTCTCTAGGCGACTCTGGGCTGCTGGGAGTTTTTTCCTCCTGTGGGTTTTGTGTCTCTAGGAGACTCTGGCCTGCTAGGAGTTTTTTCTCCTGTGGGTTTTGTGTCTCTAGGGCACTCTATGCTGCTGGGAGTTTTTCCTCCTGTGGGTTTTGTGTCTCTAGGGGATTCTGGGCTGCTGGGAGTTTTTTCCTTCTGTCGGTTTGTGTGTCTAGGTGACTCTGGGCTGCTGGGAGTTTTTTCCTTCCGTGGGTTTTTGTATCTCTAGGGCACTCTGGGCTGCTGGGAGTTTTTTCCTCCTGTGGGTTTTGTGTCTCTAGGCGACTCTGGGCTGCTGGGAGTTTTTTCCTCCTGTGGGTTTTGTGTCTCTAGGAGACTCTGGCCTGCTAGGAGTTTTTTCCTCCTGTGGGTTTTGTGTCTCTAGGGCACTCTATGCTGCTGGGAGTTTTTCCTCCTGTGGGTTTTGTGTCTCTAGGGGATTCTGGGCTGCTGGGAGTTTTTTCCTTCTGTCGGTTTTGTGTGTCTAGGTGACTCTGGGCTGCTGGGAGTTTTTTCCTTCCGTGGGTTTTGTATCTCTAGGGCACTCTGGGCTGCTGGGAGTTTTTTCCTCCTGTGGGTTTTGTGTCTCTAGGCGACTCTGGGCTGCTGGGAGTTTTTTCCTCCTGTGGGTTTTGTGTCTCTAGGAGACTCTGGCCTGCTAGGAGTTTTTTCCTCCTGTGGGTTTTGTGTCTCTAGGGCACTCTATGCTGCTGGGAGTTTTTCCTCCTGTGGGTTTTGTGTCTCTAGGGGATTCTGGGCTGCTGGGAGTTTTTTCCTTCTGTCGGTTTTGTGTGTCTAGGTGACTCTGGGCTGCTGGGAGTTTTTTCCTTCCGTGGGTTTTGTATCTCTAGGGCACTCTGGGCTGCTGGGAGTTTTTTCCTCCTGTGGGTTTTGTGTCTCTAGGCGACTCTGGGCTGCTGGGAGTTTTTTCCTCCTGTGGGTTTTGTGTCTCTAGGAGACTCTGGCCTGCTAGGAGTTTTTTCCTCCTGTGGGTTTTGTGTCTCTAGGGCACTCTATGCTGCTGGGAGTTTTTCCTCCTGTGGGTTTTGTGTCTCTAGGGGATTCTGGGCTGCTGGGAGTTTTTTCCTTCTGTCGGTTTTGTGTGTCTAGGTGACTCTGGGCTGCTGGGAGTTTTTTCCTTCCGTGGGTTTTGTATCTCTAGGGCACTCTGGGCTGCTGGGAGTTTTTTCCTCCTGTGGGTTTTGTGTCTCTAGGCGACTCTGGGCTGCTGGGAGTTTTTTCCTCCTGTGGGTTTTGTGTCTCTAGGAGACTCTGGCCTGCTAGGAGTTTTTTCCTCCTGTGGGTTTTGTGTCTCTAGGGGCACTCTATGCTGCTGGGAGTTTTTCCTCCTGTGGGTTTTGTGTCTCTAGGGGATTCTGGGCTGCTGGGAGTTTTTTCCTTCTGTCGGTTTTGTGTGTCTAGGTGACTCTGGGCTGCTGGGAGTTTTTTCCTTCCGTGGGTTTTGTATCTCTAGGGCACTCTGGGCTGCTGGGAGTTTTTTCCTCCTGTGGGTTTTGTGTCTCTAGGCGACTCTGGGCTGCTGGGAGTTTTTTCCTCCTGTGGGTTTTGTGTCTCTAGGAGACTCTGGCCTGCTAGGAGTTTTTTCCTCCTGTGGGTTTTGTGTCTCTAGGGCACTCTATGCTGCTGGGAGTTTTTCCTCCTGTGGGTTTTGTGTCTCTAGGGGATTCTGGGCTGCTGGGAGTTTTTTCCTTCTGTCGGTTTTGTGTGTCTAGGTGACTCTGGGCTGCTGGGAGTTTTTTCCTTCCGTGGGTTTTGTATCTCTAGGGCACTCTGGGCTGCTGGGAGTTTTTTCCTCCTGTGGGTTTTGTGTCTCTAGGCGACTCTGGGCTGCTGGGAGTTTTTTCCTCCTGTGGGTTTTGTGTCTCTAGGAGACTCTGGCCTGCTAGGAGTTTTTTCCTCCTGTGGGTTTTGTGTCTCTAGGGCACTCTATGCTGCTGGGAGTTTTTCCTCCTGTGGGTTTTGTGTCTCTAGGGGATTCTGGGCTGCTGGGAGTTTTTTCCTTCTGTCGGTTTTGTGTGTCTAGGTGACTCTGGGCTGCTGGGAGTTTTTTCCTTCCGTGGGTTTTGTATCTCTAGGGCACTCTGGGCTGCTGGGAGTTTTTTCCTCCTGTGGGTTTTGTGTCTCTAGGCGACTCTGGGCTGCTGGGAGTTTTTTCCTCCTGTGGGTTTTGTGTCTCTAGGAGACTCTGGCCTGCTAGGAGTTTTTTCCTCCTGTGGGTTTTGTGTCTCTAGGGCACTCTATGCTGCTGGGAGTTTTTCCTCCTGTGGGTTTTGTGTCTCTAGGGGATTCTGGGCTGCTGGGAGTTTTTTCCTTCTGTCGGTTTTGTGTGTCTAGGTGACTCTGGGCTGCTGGGAGTTTTTTCCTTCCGTGGGTTTTGTATCTCTAGGGCACTCTGGGCTGCTGGGAGTTTTTTCCTCCTGTGGGTTTTGTGTCTCTAGGCGACTCTGGGCTGCTGGGAGTTTTTTCCTCCTGTGGGTTTTGTGTCTCTAGGAGACTCTGGCCTGCTAGGAGTTTTTTCCTCCTGTGGGTTTTGTGTCTCTAGGGCACTCTATGCTGCTGGGAGTTTTTCCTCCTGTGGGTTTTGTGTCTCTAGGGGATTCTGGGCTGCTGGGAGTTTTTTCCTTCTGTCGGTTTTGTGTGTCTAGGTGACTCTGGGCTGCTGGGAGTTTTTTCCTTCCGTGGGTTTTGTATCTCTAGGGCACTCTGGGCTGCTGGGAGTTTTTTCCTCCTGTGGGTTTTGTGTCTCTAGGCGACTCTGGGCTGCTGGGAGTTTTTTCCTCCTGTGGGTTTTGTGTCTCTAGGAGACTCTGGCCTGCTAGGAGTTTTTTCCTCCTGTGGGTTTTGTGTCTCTAGGGCACTCTATGCTGCTGGGAGTTTTTCCTCCTGTGGGTTTTGTGTCTCTAGGGGATTCTGGGCTGCTGGGAGTTTTTTCCTTCTGTCGGTTTTGTGTGTCTAGGTGACTCTGGGCTGCTGGGAGTTTTTTCCTTCCGTGGGTTTTGTATCTCTAGGGCACTCTGGGCTGCTGGGAGTTTTTTCCTCCTGTGGGTTTTGTGTCTCTAGGCGACTCTGGGCTGCTGGGAGTTTTTTCCTCCTGTGGGTTTTGTGTCTCTAGGAGACTCTGGCCTGCTAGGAGTTTTTTCCTCCTGTGGGTTTTGTGTCTCTAGGGCACTCTATGCTGCTGGGAGTTTTTCCTCCTGTGGGTTTTGTGTCTCTAGGGGATTCTGGGCTGCTGGGAGTTTTTTCCTTCTGTCGGTTTTGTGTGTCTAGGTGACTCTGGGCTGCTGGGAGTTTTTTCCTTCCGTGGGTTTTGTATCTCTAGGGCACTCTGGGCTGCTGGGAGTTTTTTCCTCCTGTGGGTTTTGTGTCTCTAGGCGACTCTGGGCTGCTGGGAGTTTTTTCCTCCTGTGGGTTTTGTGTCTCTAGGAGACTCTGGCCTGCTAGGAGTTTTTTCCTCCTGTGGGTTTTGTGTCTCTAGGGCACTCTATGCTGCTGGGAGTTTTTCCTCCTGTGGGTTTTGTGTCTCTAGGGGATTCTGGGCTGCTGGGAGTTTTTTCCTTCTGTCGGTTTTGTGTGTCTAGGTGACTCTGGGCTGCTGGGAGTTTTTTCCTTCCGTGGGTTTTGTATCTCTAGGGCACTCTGGGCTGCTGGGAGTTTTTTCCTCCTGTGGGTTTTGTGTCTCTAGGCGACTCTGGGCTGCTGGGAGTTTTTTCCTCCTGTGGGTTTTGTGTCTCTAGGAGACTCTGGCCTGCTAGGAGTTTTTTCCTCCTGTGGGTTTTGTGTCTCTAGGGCACTCTATGCTGCTGGGAGTTTTTCCTCCTGTGGGTTTTGTGTCTCTAGGGGATTCTGGGCTGCTGGGAGTTTTTTCCTTCTGTCGGTTTTGTGTGTCTAGGTGACTCTGGGCTGCTGGGAGTTTTTTCCTTCCGTGGGTTTTGTATCTCTAGGGCACTCTGGGCTGCTGGGAGTTTTTTCCTCCTGTGGGTTTTGTGTCTCTAGGCGACTCTGGGCTGCTGGGAGTTTTTTCCTCCTGTGGGTTTTGTGTCTCTAGGAGACTCTGGCCTGCTAGGAGTTTTTTCCTCCTGTGGGTTTTGTGTCTCTAGGGCACTCTATGCTGCTGGGAGTTTTTCCTCCTGTGGGTTTTGTGTCTCTAGGGGATTCTGGGCTGCTGGGAGTTTTTTCCTTCTGTCGGTTTTGTGTGTCTAGGTGACTCTGGGCTGCTGGGAGTTTTTTCCTTCCGTGGGTTTTGTATCTCTAGGGCACTCTGGGCTGCTGGGAGTTTTTTCCTCCTGTGGGTTTTGTGTCTCTAGGCGACTCTGGGCTGCTGGGAGTTTTTTCCTCCTGTGGGTTTTGTGTCTCTAGGAGACTCTGGCCTGCTAGGAGTTTTTTCCTCCTGTGGGTTTTGTGTCTCTAGGGCACTCTATGCTGCTGGGAGTTTTTCCTCCTGTGGGTTTTGTGTCTCTAGGGGATTCTGGGCTGCTGGGAGTTTTTTCCTTCTGTCGGTTTTGTGTGTCTAGGTGACTCTGGGCTGCTGGGAGTTTTTTCCTTCCGTGGGTTTTGTATCTCTAGGGCACTCTGGGCTGCTGGGAGTTTTTTCCTCCTGTGGGTTTTGTGTCTCTAGGCGACTCTGGGCTGCTGGGAGTTTTTTCCTCCTGTGGGTTTTGTGTCTCTAGGAGACTCTGGCCTGCTAGGAGTTTTTTCCTCCTGTGGGTTTTGTGTCTCTAGGGCACTCTATGCTGCTGGGAGTTTTTCCTCCTGTGGGTTTTGTGTCTCTAGGGGATTCTGGGCTGCTGGGAGTTTTTTCCTTCTGTCGGTTTTGTGTGTCTAGGTGACTCTGGGCTGCTGGGAGTTTTTTCCTTCCGTGGGTTTTGTATCTCTAGGGCACTCTGGGCTGCTGGGAGTTTTTTCCTCCTGTGGGTTTTGTGTCTCTAGGCGACTCTGGGCTGCTGGGAGTTTTTTCCTCCTGTGGGTTTTGTGTCTCTAGGAGACTCTGGCCTGCTAGGAGTTTTTTCCTCCTGTGGGTTTTGTGTCTCTAGGGCACTCTATGCTGCTGGGAGTTTTTCCTCCTGTGGGTTTTGTGTCTCTAGGGGATTCTGGGCTGCTGGGAGTTTTTTCCTTCTGTCGGTTTTGTGTGTCTAGGTGACTCTGGGCTGCTGGGAGTTTTTTCCTTCCGTGGGTTTTGTATCTCTAGGGCACTCTGGGCTGCTGGGAGTTTTTTCCTCCTGTGGGTTTTGTGTCTCTAGGCGACTCTGGGCTGCTGGGAGTTTTTTCCTCCTGTGGGTTTTGTGTCTCTAGGAGACTCTGGCCTGCTAGGAGTTTTTTCCTCCTGTGGGTTTTGTGTCTCTAGGGCACTCTATGCTGCTGGGAGTTTTTCCTCCTGTGGGTTTTGTGTCTCTAGGGGATTCTGGGCTGCTGGGAGTTTTTTCCTTCTGTCGGTTTTGTGTGTCTAGGTGACTCTGGGCTGCTGGGAGTTTTTTCCTTCCGTGGGTTTTGTATCTCTAGGGCACTCTGGGCTGCTGGGAGTTTTTTCCTCCTGTGGGTTTTGTGTCTCTAGGCGACTCTGGGCTGCTGGGAGTTTTTTCCTCCTGTGGGTTTTGTGTCTCTAGGAGACTCTGGCCTGCTAGGAGTTTTTTCCTCCTGTGGGTTTTGTGTCTCTAGGGCACTCTATGCTGCTGGGAGTTTTTCCTCCTGTGGGTTTTGTGTCTCTAGGGGATTCTGGGCTGCTGGGAGTTTTTTCCTTCTGTCGGTTTTGTGTGTCTAGGTGACTCTGGGCTGCTGGGAGTTTTTTCCTTCCGTGGGTTTTGTATCTCTAGGGCACTCTGGGCTGCTGGGAGTTTTTTCCTCCTGTGGGTTTTGTGTCTCTAGGCGACTCTGGGCTGCTGGGAGTTTTTTCCTCCTGTGGGTTTTGTGTCTCTAGGAGACTCTGGCCTGCTAGGAGTTTTTTCCTCCTGTGGGTTTTGTGTCTCTAGGGCACTCTATGCTGCTGGGAGTTTTTCCTCCTGTGGGTTTTGTGTCTCTAGGGGATTCTGGGCTGCTGGGAGTTTTTTCCTTCTGTCGGTTTTGTGTGTCTAGGTGACTCTGGGCTGCTGGGAGTTTTTTCCTTCCGTGGGTTTTGTATCTCTAGGGCACTCTGGGCTGCTGGGAGTTTTTTCCTCCTGTGGGTTTTGTGTCTCTAGGCGACTCTGGGCTGCTGGGAGTTTTTTCCTCCTGTGGGTTTTGTGTCTCTAGGAGACTCTGGCCTGCTAGGAGTTTTTTCCTCCTGTGGGTTTTGTGTCTCTAGGGCACTCTATGCTGCTGGGAGTTTTTCCTCCTGTGGGTTTTGTGTCTCTAGGGGATTCTGGGCTGCTGGGAGTTTTTTCCTTCTGTCGGTTTTGTGTGTCTAGGTGACTCTGGGCTGCTGGGAGTTTTTTCCTTCCGTGGGTTTTGTATCTCTAGGGCACTCTGGGCTGCTGGGAGTTTTTTCCTCCTGTGGGTTTTGTGTCTCTAGGCGACTCTGGGCTGCTGGGAGTTTTTTCCTCCTGTGGGTTTTGTGTCTCTAGGAGACTCTGGCCTGCTAGGAGTTTTTTCCTCCTGTGGGTTTTGTGTCTCTAGGGCACTCTATGCTGCTGGGAGTTTTTCCTCCTGTGGGTTTTGTGTCTCTAGGGGATTCTGGGCTGCTGGGAGTTTTTTCCTTCTGTCGGTTTTGTGTGTCTAGGTGACTCTGGGCTGCTGGGAGTTTTTTCCTTCCGTGGGTTTTGTATCTCTAGGGCACTCTGGGCTGCTGGGAGTTTTTTCCTCCTGTGGGTTTTGTGTCTCTAGGCGACTCTGGGCTGCTGGGAGTTTTTTCCTCCTGTGGGTTTTGTGTCTCTAGGAGACTCTGGCCTGCTAGGAGTTTTTTCCTCCTGTGGGTTTTGTGTCTCTAGGGCACTCTATGCTGCTGGGAGTTTTTCCTCCTGTGGGTTTTGTGTCTCTAGGGGATTCTGGGCTGCTGGGAGTTTTTTCCTTCTGTCGGTTTTGTGTGTCTAGGTGACTCTGGGCTGCTGGGAGTTTTTTCCTTCCGTGGGTTTTGTATCTCTAGGGCACTCTGGGCTGCTGGGAGTTTTTTCCTCCTGTGGGTTTTGTGTCTCTAGGCGACTCTGGGCTGCTGGGAGTTTTTTCCTCCTGTGGGTTTTGTGTCTCTAGGAGACTCTGGCCTGCTAGGAGTTTTTTCCTCCTGTGGGTTTTGTGTCTCTAGGGCACTCTATGCTGCTGGGAGTTTTTCCTCCTGTGGGTTTTGTGTCTCTAGGGGATTCTGGGCTGCTGGGAGTTTTTTCCTTCTGTCGGTTTTGTGTGTCTAGGTGACTCTGGGCTGCTGGGAGTTTTTTCCTTCCGTGGGTTTTGTATCTCTAGGGCACTCTGGGCTGCTGGGAGTTTTTTCCTCCTGTGGGTTTTGTGTCTCTAGGCGACTCTGGGCTGCTGGGAGTTTTTTCCTCCTGTGGGTTTTGTGTCTCTAGGAGACTCTGGCCTGCTAGGAGTTTTTTCCTCCTGTGGGTTTTGTGTCTCTAGGGCACTCTATGCTGCTGGGAGTTTTTCCTCCTGTGGGTTTTGTGTCTCTAGGGGATTCTGGGCTGCTGGGAGTTTTTTCCTTCTGTCGGTTTTGTGTGTCTAGGTGACTCTGGGCTGCTGGGAGTTTTTTCCTTCCGTGGGTTTTGTATCTCTAGGGCACTCTGGGCTGCTGGGAGTTTTTTCCTCCTGTGGGTTTTGTGTCTCTAGGCGACTCTGGGCTGCTGGGAGTTTTTTCCTCCTGTGGGTTTTGTGTCTCTAGGAGACTCTGGCCTGCTAGGAGTTTTTTCCTCCTGTGGGTTTTGTGTCTCTAGGGCACTCTATGCTGCTGGGAGTTTTTCCTCCTGTGGGTTTTGTGTCTCTAGGGGATTCTGGGCTGCTGGGAGTTTTTTCCTTCTGTCGGTTTTGTGTGTCTAGGTGACTCTGGGCTGCTGGGAGTTTTTTCCTTCCGTGGGTTTTGTATCTCTAGGGCACTCTGGGCTGCTGGGAGTTTTTTCCTCCTGTGGGTTTTGTGTCTCTAGGCGACTCTGGGCTGCTGGGAGTTTTTTCCTCCTGTGGGTTTTGTGTCTCTAGGAGACTCTGGCCTGCTAGGAGTTTTTTCCTCCTGTGGGTTTTGTGTCTCTAGGGCACTCTATGCTGCTGGGAGTTTTTCCTCCTGTGGGTTTTGTGTCTCTAGGGGATTCTGGGCTGCTGGGAGTTTTTTCCTTCTGTCGGTTTTGTGTGTCTAGGTGACTCTGGGCTGCTGGGAGTTTTTTCCTTCCGTGGGTTTTGTATCTCTAGGGCACTCTGGGCTGCTGGGAGTTTTTTCCTCCTGTGGGTTTTGTGTCTCTAGGCGACTCTGGGCTGCTGGGAGTTTTTTCCTCCTGTGGGTTTTGTGTCTCTAGGAGACTCTGGCCTGCTAGGAGTTTTTTCCTCCTGTGGGTTTTGTGTCTCTAGGGCACTCTATGCTGCTGGGAGTTTTTCCTCCTGTGGGTTTTGTGTCTCTAGGGGATTCTGGGCTGCTGGGAGTTTTTTCCTTCTGTCGGTTTTGTGTGTCTAGGTGACTCTGGGCTGCTGGGAGTTTTTTCCTTCCGTGGGTTTTGTATCTCTAGGGCACTCTGGGCTGCTGGGAGTTTTTTCCTCCTGTGGGTTTTGTGTCTCTAGGCGACTCTGGGCTGCTGGGAGTTTTTTCCTCCTGTGGGTTTTGTGTCTCTAGGAGACTCTGGCCTGCTAGGAGTTTTTTCCTCCTGTGGGTTTTGTGTCTCTAGGGCACTCTATGCTGCTGGGAGTTTTTCCTCCTGTGGGTTTTGTGTCTCTAGGGGATTCTGGGCTGCTGGGAGTTTTTTCCTTCTGTCGGTTTTGTGTGTCTAGGTGACTCTGGGCTGCTGGGAGTTTTTTCCTTCCGTGGGTTTTGTATCTCTAGGGCACTCTGGGCTGCTGGGAGTTTTTTCCTCCTGTGGGTTTTGTGTCTCTAGGCGACTCTGGGCTGCTGGGAGTTTTTTCCTCCTGTGGGTTTTGTGTCTCTAGGAGACTCTGGCCTGCTAGGAGTTTTTTCCTCCTGTGGGTTTTGTGTCTCTAGGGCACTCTATGCTGCTGGGAGTTTTTCCTCCTGTGGGTTTTGTGTCTCTAGGGGATTCTGGGCTGCTGGGAGTTTTTTCCTTCTGTCGGTTTTGTGTGTCTAGGTGACTCTGGGCTGCTGGGAGTTTTTTCCTTCCGTGGGTTTTGTATCTCTAGGGCACTCTGGGCTGCTGGGAGTTTTTTCCTCCTGTGGGTTTTGTGTCTCTAGGCGACTCTGGGCTGCTGGGAGTTTTTTCCTCCTGTGGGTTTTGTGTCTCTAGGAGACTCTGGCCTGCTAGGAGTTTTTTCCTCCTGTGGGTTTTGTGTCTCTAGGGCACTCTATGCTGCTGGGAGTTTTTCCTCCTGTGGGTTTTGTGTCTCTAGGGGATTCTGGGCTGCTGGGAGTTTTTTCCTTCTGTCGGTTTTGTGTGTCTAGGTGACTCTGGGCTGCTGGGAGTTTTTTCCTTCCGTGGGTTTTGTATCTCTAGGGCACTCTGGGCTGCTGGGAGTTTTTTCCTCCTGTGGGTTTTGTGTCTCTAGGCGACTCTGGGCTGCTGGGAGTTTTTTCCTCCTGTGGGTTTTGTGTCTCTAGGAGACTCTGGCCTGCTAGGAGTTTTTTCCTCCTGTGGGTTTTGTGTCTCTAGGGCACTCTATGCTGCTGGGAGTTTTTCCTCCTGTGGGTTTTGTGTCTCTAGGGGATTCTGGGCTGCTGGGAGTTTTTTCCTTCTGTCGGTTTTGTGTGTCTAGGTGACTCTGGGCTGCTGGGAGTTTTTTCCTTCCGTGGGTTTTGTATCTCTAGGGCACTCTGGGCTGCTGGGAGTTTTTTCCTCCTGTGGGTTTTGTGTCTCTAGGCGACTCTGGGCTGCTGGGAGTTTTTTCCTCCTGTGGGTTTTGTGTCTCTAGGAGACTCTGGCCTGCTGGGAGTTTTTTCCTCCTGTGGGTTTTGTGTCTCTAGGGCACTCTATGCTGCTGGGAGTTTTTCCTCCTGTGGGTTTTGTGTCTCTAGGGGATTCTGGGCTGCTGGGAGTTTTTTCCTTCTGTCGGTTTTGTGTGTCTAGGTGACTCTGGGCTGCTGGGAGTTTTTTCCTTCCGTGGGTTTTGTATCTCTAGGGCACTCTGGGCTGCTGGGAGTTTTTTCCTCCTGTGGGTTTTGTGTCTCTAGGCGACTCTGGGCTGCTGGGAGTTTTTTCCTCCTGTGGGTTTTGTGTCTCTAGGAGACTCTGGCCTGCTAGGAGTTTTTTCCTCCTGTGGGTTTTGTGTCTCTAGGGCACTCTATGCTGCTGGGAGTTTTTCCTCCTGTGGGTTTTGTGTCTCTAGGGGATTCTGGGCTGCTGGGAGTTTTTTCCTTCTGTCGGTTTTGTGTGTCTAGGTGACTCTGGGCTGCTGGGAGTTTTTTCCTTCCGTGGGTTTTGTATCTCTAGGGCACTCTGGGCTGCTGGGAGTTTTTTCCTCCTGTGGGTTTTGTGTCTCTAGGCGACTCTGGGCTGCTGGGAGTTTTTTCCTCCTGTGGGTTTTGTGTCTCTAGGAGACTCTGGCCTGCTGGGAGTTTTTTCCTCCTGTGGGTTTTGTGTCTCTAGGGCACTCTATGCTGCTGGGAGTTTTTCCTCCTGTGGGTTTTGTGTCTCTAGGGGATTCTGGGCTGCTGGGAGTTTTTTCCTTCTGTCGGTTTTGTGTGTCTAGGTGACTCTGGGCTGCTGGGAGTTTTTTCCTTCCGTGGGTTTTGTATCTCTAGGGCACTCTGGGCTGCTGGGAGTTTTTTCCTCCTGTGGGTTTTGTGTCTCTAGGCGACTCTGGGCTGCTGGGAGTTTTTTCCTCCTGTGGGTTTTGTGTCTCTAGGAGACTCTGGCCTGCTAGGAGTTTTTTCCTCCTGTGGGTTTTGTGTCTCTAGGGCACTCTATGCTGCTGGGAGTTTTTCCTCCTGTGGGTTTTGTGTCTCTAGGGGATTCTGGGCTGCTGGGAGTTTTTTCCTTCTGTCGGTTTTGTGTGTCTAGGTGACTCTGGGCTGCTGGGAGTTTTTTCCTTCCGTGGGTTTTGTATCTCTAGGGCACTCTGGGCTGCTGGGAGTTTTTTCCTCCTGTGGGTTTTGTGTCTCTAGGCGACTCTGGGCTGCTGGGAGTTTTTTCCTCCTGTGGGTTTTGTGTCTCTAGGAGACTCTGGCCTGCTAGGAGTTTTTTCCTCCTGTGGGTTTTGTGTCTCTAGGGCACTCTATGCTGCTGGGAGTTTTTCCTCCTGTGGGTTTTGTGTCTCTAGGGGATTCTGGGCTGCTGGGAGTTTTTTCCTTCTGTCGGTTTTGTGTGTCTAGGTGACTCTGGGCTGCTGGGAGTTTTTTCCTTCCGTGGGTTTTGTATCTCTAGGGCACTCTGGGCTGCTGGGAGTTTTTTCCTCCTGTGGGTTTTGTGTCTCTAGGCGACTCTGGGCTGCTGGGAGTTTTTTCCTCCTGTGGGTTTTGTGTCTCTAGGAGACTCTGGCCTGCTAGGAGTTTTTTCCTCCTGTGGGTTTTGTGTCTCTAGGGCACTCTATGCTGCTGGGAGTTTTTCCTCCTGTGGGTTTTGTGTCTCTAGGGGATTCTGGGCTGCTGGGAGTTTTTTCCTTCTGTCGGTTTTGTGTGTCTAGGTGACTCTGGGCTGCTGGGAGTTTTTTCCTTCCGTGGGTTTTGTATCTCTAGGGCACTCTGGGCTGCTGGGAGTTTTTTCCTCCTGTGGGTTTTGTGTCTCTAGGCGACTCTGGGCTGCTGGGAGTTTTTTCCTCCTGTGGGTTTTGTGTCTCTAGGAGACTCTGGCCTGCTAGGAGTTTTTTCCTCCTGTGGGTTTTGTGTCTCTAGGGCACTCTATGCTGCTGGGAGTTTTTCCTCCTGTGGGTTTTGTGTCTCTAGGGGATTCTGGGCTGCTGGGAGTTTTTTCCTTCTGTCGGTTTTGTGTGTCTAGGTGACTCTGGGCTGCTGGGAGTTTTTTCCTTCCGTGGGTTTTGTATCTCTAGGGCACTCTGGGCTGCTGGGAGTTTTTTCCTCCTGTGGGTTTTGTGTCTCTAGGCGACTCTGGGCTGCTGGGAGTTTTTTCCTCCTGTGGGTTTTGTGTCTCTAGGAGACTCTGGCCTGCTAGGAGTTTTTTCCTCCTGTGGGTTTTGTGTCTCTAGGGCACTCTATGCTGCTGGGAGTTTTTCCTCCTGTGGGTTTTGTGTCTCTAGGGGATTCTGGGCTGCTGGGAGTTTTTTCCTTCTGTCGGTTTTGTGTGTCTAGGTGACTCTGGGCTGCTGGGAGTTTTTTCCTTCCGTGGGTTTTGTATCTCTAGGGCACTCTGGGCTGCTGGGAGTTTTTTCCTCCTGTGGGTTTTGTGTCTCTAGGCGACTCTGGGCTGCTGGGAGTTTTTTCCTCCTGTGGGTTTTGTGTCTCTAGGAGACTCTGGCCTGCTAGGAGTTTTTTCCTCCTGTGGGTTTTGTGTCTCTAGGGCACTCTATGCTGCTGGGAGTTTTTCCTCCTGTGGGTTTTGTGTCTCTAGGGGATTCTGGGCTGCTGGGAGTTTTTTCCTTCTGTCGGTTTTGTGTGTCTAGGTGACTCTGGGCTGCTGGGAGTTTTTTCCTTCCGTGGGTTTTGTATCTCTAGGGCACTCTGGGCTGCTGGGAGTTTTTTCCTCCTGTGGGTTTTGTGTCTCTAGGCGACTCTGGGCTGCTGGGAGTTTTTTCCTCCTGTGGGTTTTGTGTCTCTAGGAGACTCTGGCCTGCTAGGAGTTTTTTCCTCCTGTGGGTTTTGTGTCTCTAGGGCACTCTATGCTGCTGGGAGTTTTTCCTCCTGTGGGTTTTGTGTCTCTAGGGGATTCTGGGCTGCTGGGAGTTTTTTCCTTCTGTCGGTTTTGTGTGTCTAGGTGACTCTGGGCTGCTGGGAGTTTTTTCCTTCCGTGGGTTTTGTATCTCTAGGGCACTCTGGGCTGCTGGGAGTTTTTTCCTCCTGTGGGTTTTGTGTCTCTAGGCGACTCTGGGCTGCTGGGAGTTTTTTCCTCCTGTGGGTTTTGTGTCTCTAGGAGACTCTGGCCTGCTAGGAGTTTTTTCCTCCTGTGGGTTTTGTGTCTCTAGGGCACTCTATGCTGCTGGGAGTTTTTCCTCCTGTGGGTTTTGTGTCTCTAGGGGATTCTGGGCTGCTGGGAGTTTTTTCCTTCTGTCGGTTTTGTGTGTCTAGGTGACTCTGGGCTGCTGGGAGTTTTTTCCTTCCGTGGGTTTTGTATCTCTAGGGCACTCTGGGCTGCTGGGAGTTTTTTCCTCCTGTGGGTTTTGTGTCTCTAGGCGACTCTGGGCTGCTGGGAGTTTTTTCCTCCTGTGGGTTTTGTGTCTCTAGGAGACTCTGGCCTGCTAGGAGTTTTTTCCTCCTGTGGGTTTTGTGTCTCTAGGGCACTCTATGCTGCTGGGAGTTTTTCCTCCTGTGGGTTTTGTGTCTCTAGGGGATTCTGGGCTGCTGGGAGTTTTTTCCTTCTGTCGGTTTTGTGTGTCTAGGTGACTCTGGGCTGCTGGGAGTTTTTTCCTTCCGTGGGTTTTGTATCTCTAGGGCACTCTGGGCTGCTGGGAGTTTTTTCCTCCTGTGGGTTTTGTGTCTCTAGGCGACTCTGGGCTGCTGGGAGTTTTTTCCTCCTGTGGGTTTTGTGTCTCTAGGAGACTCTGGCCTGCTAGGAGTTTTTTCCTCCTGTGGGTTTTGTGTCTCTAGGGCACTCTATGCTGCTGGGAGTTTTTCCTCCTGTGGGTTTTGTGTCTCTAGGGGATTCTGGGCTGCTGGGAGTTTTTTCCTTCTGTCGGTTTTGTGTGTCTAGGTGACTCTGGGCTGCTGGGAGTTTTTTCCTTCCGTGGGTTTTGTATCTCTAGGGCACTCTGGGCTGCTGGGAGTTTTTTCCTCCTGTGGGTTTTGTGTCTCTAGGCGACTCTGGGCTGCTGGGAGTTTTTTCCTCCTGTGGGTTTTGTGTCTCTAGGAGACTCTGGCCTGCTAGGAGTTTTTTCCTCCTGTGGGTTTTGTGTCTCTAGGGCACTCTATGCTGCTGGGAGTTTTTCCTCCTGTGGGTTTTGTGTCTCTAGGGGATTCTGGGCTGCTGGGAGTTTTTTCCTTCTGTCGGTTTTGTGTGTCTAGGTGACTCTGGGCTGCTGGGAGTTTTTTCCTTCCGTGGGTTTTGTATCTCTAGGGCACTCTGGGCTGCTGGGAGTTTTTTCCTCCTGTGGGTTTTGTGTCTCTAGGCGACTCTGGGCTGCTGGGAGTTTTTTCCTCCTGTGGGTTTTGTGTCTCTAGGAGACTCTGGCCTGCTAGGAGTTTTTTCCTCCTGTGGGTTTTGTGTCTCTAGGGCACTCTATGCTGCTGGGAGTTTTTCCTCCTGTGGGTTTTGTGTCTCTAGGGGATTCTGGGCTGCTGGGAGTTTTTTCCTTCTGTCGGTTTTGTGTGTCTAGGTGACTCTGGGCTGCTGGGAGTTTTTTCCTTCCGTGGGTTTTGTATCTCTAGGGCACTCTGGGCTGCTGGGAGTTTTTTCCTCCTGTGGGTTTTGTGTCTCTAGGCGACTCTGGGCTGCTGGGAGTTTTTTCCTCCTGTGGGTTTTGTGTCTCTAGGAGACTCTGGCCTGCTAGGAGTTTTTTCCTCCTGTGGGTTTTGTGTCTCTAGGGCACTCTATGCTGCTGGGAGTTTTTCCTCCTGTGGGTTTTGTGTCTCTAGGGGATTCTGGGCTGCTGGGAGTTTTTTCCTTCTGTCGGTTTTGTGTGTCTAGGTGACTCTGGGCTGCTGGGAGTTTTTTCCTTCCGTGGGTTTTGTATCTCTAGGGCACTCTGGGCTGCTGGGAGTTTTTTCCTCCTGTGGGTTTTGTGTCTCTAGGCGACTCTGGGCTGCTGGGAGTTTTTTCCTCCTGTGGGTTTTGTGTCTCTAGGAGACTCTGGCCTGCTAGGAGTTTTTTCCTCCTGTGGGTTTTGTGTCTCTAGGGCACTCTATGCTGCTGGGAGTTTTTCCTCCTGTGGGTTTTGTGTCTCTAGGGGATTCTGGGCTGCTGGGAGT
Source organism: Ryuthela nishihirai (assembly GCA_038380435.1). NCBI lineage: Eukaryota > Metazoa > Arthropoda > Arachnida > Araneae > Heptathelidae > Ryuthela > Ryuthela nishihirai. Next base: position 18,817 of record JAWZYU010001473.1, read on the forward strand.
TTTTTCCTTCTGTCGGTTTTGTGTGTCTAGGTGACTCTGGGCTGCTGGGAGTTTTTTCCTTCCGTGGGTTTTGTATCTCTAGGGCACTCTGGGCTGCTGGGAGTTTTTTCCTCCTGTGGGTTTTGTGTCTCTAGGCGACTCTGGGCTGCTGGGAGTTTTTTCCTCCTGTGGGTTTTGTGTCTCTAGGAGACTCTGGCCTGCTAGGAGTTTTTTCCTCCTGTGGGTTTTGTGTCTCTAGGGCACTCTATGCTGCTGGGAGTTTTTCCTCCTGTGGGTTTTGTGTCTCTAGGGGATTCTGGGCTGCTGGGAGTTTTTTCCTTCTGTCGGTTTTGTGTGTCTAGGTGACTCTGGGCTGCTGGGAGTTTTTTCCTTCCGTGGGTTTTGTATCTCTAGGGCACTCTGGGCTGCTGGGAGTTTTTTCCTCCTGTGGGTTTTGTGTCTCTAGGCGACTCTGGGCTGCTGGGAGTTTTTTCCTCCTGTGGGTTTTGTGTCTCTAGGAGACTCTGGCCTGCTAGGAGTTTTTTCCTCCTGTGGGTTTTGTGTCTCTAGGGCACTCTATGCTGCTGGGAGTTTTTCCTCCTGTGGGTTTTGTGTCTCTAGGGGATTCTGGGCTGCTGGGAGTTTTTTCCTTCTGTCGGTTTTGTGTGTCTAGGTGACTCTGGGCTGCTGGGAGTTTTTTCCTTCCGTGGGTTTTGTATCTCTAGGGCACTCTGGGCTGCTGGGAGTTTTTTCCTCCTGTGGGTTTTGTGTCTCTAGGCGACTCTGGGCTGCTGGGAGTTTTTTCCTCCTGTGGGTTTTGTGTCTCTAGGAGACTCTGGCCTGCTAGGAGTTTTTTCCTCCTGTGGGTTTTGTGTCTCTAGGGCACTCTATGCTGCTGGGAGTTTTTCCTCCTGTGGGTTTTGTGTCTCTAGGGGATTCTGGGCTGCTGGGAGTTTTTTCCTTCTGTCGGTTTTGTGTGTCTAGGTGACTCTGGGCTGCTGGGAGTTTTTTCCTTCCGTGGGTTTTGTATCTCTAGGGCACTCTGGGCTGCTGGGAGTTTTTTCCTCCTGTGGGTTTTGTGTCTCTAGGCGACTCTGGGCTGCTGGGAGTTTTTTCCTCCTGTGGGTTTTGTGTCTCTAGGAGACTCTGGCCTGCTAGGAGTTTTTTCCTCCTGTGGGTTTTGTGTCTCTAGGGCACTCTATGCTGCTGGGAGTTTTTCCTCCTGTGGGTTTTGTGTCTCTAGGGGATTCTGGGCTGCTGGGAGTTTTTTCCTTCTGTCGGTTTTGTGTGTCTAGGTGACTCTGGGCTGCTGGGAGTTTTTTCCTTCCGTGGGTTTTGTATCTCTAGGGCACTCTGGGCTGCTGGGAGTTTTTTCCTCCTGTGGGTTTTGTGTCTCTAGGCGACTCTGGGCTGCTGGGAGTTTTTTCCTCCTGTGGGTTTTGTGTCTCTAGGAGACTCTGGCCTGCTAGGAGTTTTTTCCTCCTGTGGGTTTTGTGTCTCTAGGGCACTCTATGCTGCTGGGAGTTTTTCCTCCTGTGGGTTTTGTGTCTCTAGGGGATTCTGGGCTGCTGGGAGTTTTTTCCTTCTGTCGGTTTTGTGTGTCTAGGTGACTCTGGGCTGCTGGGAGTTTTTTCCTTCCGTGGGTTTTGTATCTCTAGGGCACTCTGGGCTGCTGGGAGTTTTTTCCTCCTGTGGGTTTTGTGTCTCTAGGCGACTCTGGGCTGCTGGGAGTTTTTTCCTCCTGTGGGTTTTGTGTCTCTAGGAGACTCTGGCCTGCTAGGAGTTTTTTCCTCCTGTGGGTTTTGTGTCTCTAGGGCACTCTATGCTGCTGGGAGTTTTTCCTCCTGTGGGTTTTGTGTCTCTAGGGGATTCTGGGCTGCTGGGAGTTTTTTCCTTCTGTCGGTTTTGTGTGTCTAGGTGACTCTGGGCTGCTGGGAGTTTTTTCCTTCCGTGGGTTTTGTATCTCTAGGGCACTCTGGGCTGCTGGGAGTTTTTTCCTCCTGTGGGTTTTGTGTCTCTAGGCGACTCTGGGCTGCTGGGAGTTTTTTCCTCCTGTGGGTTTTGTGTCTCTAGGAGACTCTGGCCTGCTAGGAGTTTTTTCCTCCTGTGGGTTTTGTGTCTCTAGGGCACTCTATGCTGCTGGGAGTTTTTCCTCCTGTGGGTTTTGTGTCTCTAGGGGATTCTGGGCTGCTGGGAGTTTTTTCCTTCTGTCGGTTTTGTGTGTCTAGGTGACTCTGGGCTGCTGGGAGTTTTTTCCTTCCGTGGGTTTTGTATCTCTAGGGCACTCTGGGCTGCTGGGAGTTTTTTCCTCCTGTGGGTTTTGTGTCTCTAGGCGACTCTGGGCTGCTGGGAGTTTTTTCCTCCTGTGGGTTTTGTGTCTCTAGGAGACTCTGGCCTGCTAGGAGTTTTTTCCTCCTGTGGGTTTTGTGTCTCTAGGGCACTCTATGCTGCTGGGAGTTTTTCCTCCTGTGGGTTTTGTGTCTCTAGGGGATTCTGGGCTGCTGGGAGTTTTTTCCTTCTGTCGGTTTTGTGTGTCTAGGTGACTCTGGGCTGCTGGGAGTTTTTTCCTTCCGTGGGTTTTGTATCTCTAGGGCACTCTGGGCTGCTGGGAGTTTTTTCCTCCTGTGGGTTTTGTGTCTCTAGGCGACTCTGGGCTGCTGGGAGTTTTTTCCTCCTGTGGGTTTTGTGTCTCTAGGAGACTCTGGCCTGCTAGGAGTTTTTTCCTCCTGTGGGTTTTGTGTCTCTAGGGCACTCTATGCTGCTGGGAGTTTTTCCTCCTGTGGGTTTTGTGTCTCTAGGGGATTCTGGGCTGCTGGGAGTTTTTTCCTTCTGTCGGTTTTGTGTGTCTAGGTGACTCTGGGCTGCTGGGAGTTTTTTCCTTCCGTGGGTTTTGTATCTCTAGGGCACTCTGGGCTGCTGGGAGTTTTTTCCTCCTGTGGGTTTTGTGTCTCTAGGCGACTCTGGGCTGCTGGGAGTTTTTTCCTCCTGTGGGTTTTGTGTCTCTAGGAGACTCTGGCCTGCTAGGAGTTTTTTCCTCCTGTGGGTTTTGTGTCTCTAGGGCACTCTATGCTGCTGGGAGTTTTTCCTCCTGTGGGTTTTGTGTCTCTAGGGGATTCTGGGCTGCTGGGAGTTTTTTCCTTCTGTCGGTTTTGTGTGTCTAGGTGACTCTGGGCTGCTGGGAGTTTTTTCCTTCCGTGGGTTTTGTATCTCTAGGGCACTCTGGGCTGCTGGGAGTTTTTTCCTCCTGTGGGTTTTGTGTCTCTAGGCGACTCTGGGCTGCTGGGAGTTTTTTCCTCCTGTGGGTTTTGTGTCTCTAGGAGACTCTGGCCTGCTAGGAGTTTTTTCCTCCTGTGGGTTTTGTGTCTCTAGGGCACTCTATGCTGCTGGGAGTTTTTCCTCCTGTGGGTTTTGTGTCTCTAGGGGATTCTGGGCTGCTGGGAGTTTTTTCCTTCTGTCGGTTTTGTGTGTCTAGGTGACTCTGGGCTGCTGGGAGTTTTTTCCTTCCGTGGGTTTTGTATCTCTAGGGCACTCTGGGCTGCTGGGAGTTTTTTCCTCCTGTGGGTTTTGTGTCTCTAGGCGACTCTGGGCTGCTGGGAGTTTTTTCCTCCTGTGGGTTTTGTGTCTCTAGGAGACTCTGGCCTGCTAGGAGTTTTTTCCTCCTGTGGGTTTTGTGTCTCTAGGGCACTCTATGCTGCTGGGAGTTTTTTCCTCCTGTGGGTTTTGTGTCTCTAGGGGATTCTGGGCTGCTGGGAGTTTTTTCCTTCTGTCGGTTTTGTGTGTCTAGGTGACTCTGGGCTGCTGGGAGTTTTTTCCTTCCGTGGGTTTTGTATCTCTAGGGCACTCTGGGCTGCTGGGAGTTTTTTCCTCCTGTGGGTTTTGTGTCTCTAGGCGACTCTGGGCTGCTGGGAGTTTTTTCCTCCTGTGGGTTTTGTGTCTCTAGGAGACTCTGGCCTGCTAGGAGTTTTTTCCTCCTGTGGGTTTTGTGTCTCTAGGGCACTCTATGCTGCTGGGAGTTTTTCCTCCTGTGGGTTTTGTGTCTCTAGGGGATTCTGGGCTGCTGGGAGTTTTTTCCTTCTGTCGGTTTTGTGTGTCTAGGTGACTCTGGGCTGCTGGGAGTTTTTTCCTTCCGTGGGTTTTGTATCTCTAGGGCACTCTGGGCTGCTGGGAGTTTTTTCCTCCTGTGGGTTTTGTGTCTCTAGGCGACTCTGGGCTGCTGGGAGTTTTTTCCTCCTGTGGGTTTTGTGTCTCTAGGAGACTCTGGCCTGCTAGGAGTTTTTTCCTCCTGTGGGTTTTGTGTCTCTAGGGCACTCTATGCTGCTGGGAGTTTTTCCTCCTGTGGGTTTTGTGTCTCTAGGGGATTCTGGGCTGCTGGGAGTTTTTTCCTTCTGTCGGTTTTGTGTGTCTAGGTGACTCTGGGCTGCTGGGAGTTTTTTCCTTCCGTGGGTTTTGTATCTCTAGGGCACTCTGGGCTGCTGGGAGTTTTTTCCTCCTGTGGGTTTTGTGTCTCTAGGCGACTCTGGGCTGCTGGGAGTTTTTTCCTCCTGTGGGTTTTGTGTCTCTAGGAGACTCTGGCCTGCTAGGAGTTTTTTCCTCCTGTGGGTTTTGTGTCTCTAGGGCACTCTATGCTGCTGGGAGTTTTTCCTCCTGTGGGTTTTGTGTCTCTAGGGGATTCTGGGCTGCTGGGAGTTTTTTCCTTCTGTCGGTTTTGTGTGTCTAGGTGACTCTGGGCTGCTGGGAGTTTTTTCCTTCCGTGGGTTTTGTATCTCTAGGGCACTCTGGGCTGCTGGGAGTTTTTTCCTCCTGTGGGTTTTGTGTCTCTAGGCGACTCTGGGCTGCTGGGAGTTTTTTCCTCCTGTGGGTTTTGTGTCTCTAGGAGACTCTGGCCTGCTAGGAGTTTTTTCCTCCTGTGGGTTTTGTGTCTCTAGGGCACTCTATGCTGCTGGGAGTTTTTCCTCCTGTGGGTTTTGTGTCTCTAGGGGATTCTGGGCTGCTGGGAGTTTTTTCCTTCTGTCGGTTTTGTGTGTCTAGGTGACTCTGGGCTGCTGGGAGTTTTTTCCTTCCGTGGGTTTTGTATCTCTAGGGCACTCTGGGCTGCTGGGAGTTTTTTCCTCCTGTGGGTTTTGTGTCTCTAGGCGACTCTGGGCTGCTGGGAGTTTTTTCCTCCTGTGGGTTTTGTGTCTCTAGGAGACTCTGGCCTGCTAGGAGTTTTTTCCTCCTGTGGGTTTTGTGTCTCTAGGGCACTCTATGCTGCTGGGAGTTTTTCCTCCTGTGGGTTTTGTGTCTCTAGGGGATTCTGGGCTGCTGGGAGTTTTTTCCTTCTGTCGGTTTTGTGTGTCTAGGTGACTCTGGGCTGCTGGGAGTTTTTTCCTTCCGTGGGTTTTGTATCTCTAGGGCACTCTGGGCTGCTGGGAGTTTTTTCCTCCTGTGGGTTTTGTGTCTCTAGGCGACTCTGGGCTGCTGGGAGTTTTTTCCTCCTGTGGGTTTTGTGTCTCTAGGAGACTCTGGCCTGCTAGGAGTTTTTTCCTCCTGTGGGTTTTGTGTCTCTAGGGCACTCTATGCTGCTGGGAGTTTTTCCTCCTGTGGGTTTTGTGTCTCTAGGGGATTCTGGGCTGCTGGGAGTTTTTTCCTTCTGTCGGTTTTGTGTGTCTAGGTGACTCTGGGCTGCTGGGAGTTTTTTCCTTCCGTGGGTTTTGTATCTCTAGGGCACTCTGGGCTGCTGGGAGTTTTTTCCTCCTGTGGGTTTTGTGTCTCTAGGCGACTCTGGGCTGCTGGGAGTTTTTTCCTCCTGTGGGTTTTGTGTCTCTAGGAGACTCTGGCCTGCTAGGAGTTTTTTCCTCCTGTGGGTTTTGTGTCTCTAGGGCACTCTATGCTGCTGGGAGTTTTTCCTCCTGTGGGTTTTGTGTCTCTAGGGGATTCTGGGCTGCTGGGAGTTTTTTCCTTCTGTCGGTTTTGTGTGTCTAGGTGACTCTGGGCTGCTGGGAGTTTTTTCCTTCCGTGGGTTTTGTATCTCTAGGGCACTCTGGGCTGCTGGGAGTTTTTTCCTCCTGTGGGTTTTGTGTCTCTAGGCGACTCTGGGCTGCTGGGAGTTTTTTCCTCCTGTGGGTTTTGTGTCTCTAGGAGACTCTGGCCTGCTAGGAGTTTTTTCCTCCTGTGGGTTTTGTGTCTCTAGGGCACTCTATGCTGCTGGGAGTTTTTCCTCCTGTGGGTTTTGTGTCTCTAGGGGATTCTGGGCTGCTGGGAGTTTTTTCCTTCTGTCGGTTTTGTGTGTCTAGGTGACTCTGGGCTGCTGGGAGTTTTTTCCTTCCGTGGGTTTTGTATCTCTAGGGCACTCTGGGCTGCTGGGAGTTTTTTCCTCCTGTGGGTTTTGTGTCTCTAGGCGACTCTGGGCTGCTGGGAGTTTTTTCCTCCTGTGGGTTTTGTGTCTCTAGGAGACTCTGGCCTGCTAGGAGTTTTTTCCTCCTGTGGGTTTTGTGTCTCTAGGGCACTCTATGCTGCTGGGAGTTTTTCCTCCTGTGGGTTTTGTGTCTCTAGGGGATTCTGGGCTGCTGGGAGTTTTTTCCTTCTGTCGGTTTTGTGTGTCTAGGTGACTCTGGGCTGCTGGGAGTTTTTTCCTTCCGTGGGTTTTGTATCTCTAGGGCACTCTGGGCTGCTGGGAGTTTTTTCCTCCTGTGGGTTTTGTGTCTCTAGGCGACTCTGGGCTGCTGGGAGTTTTTTCCTCCTGTGGGTTTTGTGTCTCTAGGAGACTCTGGCCTGCTAGGAGTTTTTTCCTCCTGTGGGTTTTGTGTCTCTAGGGCACTCTATGCTGCTGGGAGTTTTTCCTCCTGTGGGTTTTGTGTCTCTAGGGGATTCTGGGCTGCTGGGAGTTTTTTCCTTCTGTCGGTTTTGTGTGTCTAGGTGACTCTGGGCTGCTGGGAGTTTTTTCCTTCCGTGGGTTTTGTATCTCTAGGGCACTCTGGGCTGCTGGGAGTTTTTTCCTCCTGTGGGTTTTGTGTCTCTAGGCGACTCTGGGCTGCTGGGAGTTTTTTCCTCCTGTGGGTTTTGTGTCTCTAGGAGACTCTGGCCTGCTAGGAGTTTTTTCCTCCTGTGGGTTTTGTGTCTCTAGGGCACTCTATGCTGCTGGGAGTTTTTCCTCCTGTGGGTTTTGTGTCTCTAGGGGATTCTGGGCTGCTGGGAGTTTTTTCCTTCTGTCGGTTTTGTGTGTCTAGGTGACTCTGGGCTGCTGGGAGTTTTTTCCTTCCGTGGGTTTTGTATCTCTAGGGCACTCTGG
>JAWZYU010001474.1:0-26017 GCA_038380435.1 Ryuthela nishihirai
TGATGATATAGAGATGGAAAAGCAGAATCATTGTGTTTGACACTAAACAATTGTAATCTTTGTATTATTAGCAGTGTACCGGTCTCACTTTTACACAAATTATACTTTTACACACAATGTCAGTTCATTGAAGAATTAGATAGAGTATTAGGAAAAGTTGATACGAAAAATATATTGTTTACAGGTGACATAAATATTGATTGATTTATTGGCAAAGAGTATGTAGATGACTCTTTGCTACTGATGTCGACATACGGTTTCCAATCGTATTTAAATGAAACAACCAGAAGTGCACAGGCTAGTTTTTCGTGTTTGAACCATGTATTTGTTAAAGGAAATTCTGATATAGATGTGAAAGCAATAGCTGTATTTTCGGACATATTTGATCATTACCCAATTGGTATTAAAATTGGTTTAATTAGCGAAAATTGTAACATAGAGAAAAAGCAAAATAATTTTACATATAGAATAGACTATAAACTACTTATTAAAGAATTGGAAAACTCTATTTGGGATAACATTAAAAATAGAGGAGATACAAATTCGGCATACAAGATATTTATCGACATTTTTCTGAAATAATTAATAAATCCAAACAGTACTGCTTAAGAAACACAAACAGAAAATCTAAAAACTATTGGATAACAGATGAAATTATAAATCTTATTAAAACAAGAGATAAATGCTATAAGAAATTTAAAAAATATCCGCATAATAATGTATATAAAACGAATTATAAAAATGTAAGAAATCAGCTTAATACCATAGTAAAAAATACAAGAAATAATTACTATAGAACACAATTTCAAAAATGCAATGGTAATAGTAAAAAACAATGGAAATTTATAAATTAACTATGATAAAAAAAAACATCTGTTACACCGCAATTGTTTAATATTGGTAAGGAAACAAATGATAGCGATTCATTAAAAATAGCAAATGAATTCAATCTTTATTTTACTGGAGTTGCAGAAAATATTATTAAATGCCAAACACATGAAACTACTGCCAATTCATTTAAGCATAGTACTAGAACAAACAGTTCCATGTTTCTGCCACCATTTAGGGAAATTGAAATTGAAAATATTATTCTAGAATTGCATGACAATAAAAGTCCAGTTTTAGATGGTTTTACTTCCATCATATTAAACAAATCTGTAAAATAATTACTAAATCTCTTTCGTATATTTTTAACATGTTAGTTCAAAATGGGGTCTTCCCAGATGAATTAAAGAAGGCAGTAGTGGTTCCTGTTTATAAAAATGGAAAACAAATATGTTACCAAATTATAGGCCAATATCTATCATTTCAATTTTTGGGAATATTTTCGAAAAGCTAGTTAAAAATAGAATTAACTGTTTTTTATTGAAAAATAATTTTTTTTCAAATAGACAATTTGGCTTCAGAGAGGGTAAAAGTACGGAGGATGCCACAATTGATTTTACTAAATTCGTATATGACTCCTTAGAAAATAATTATCAAACTATATCTATATTTTTGGACATACAAAAAGCATTTGACACCATCTCCCACAACATACTATTGAATAAAATGGAACATGCTGGAATTAGAGGAATTGTACTATCATGGTTTAAAAGTTATCTAAAGAATTGGATACAAGTTGTTAAATTAAATGGTATTATTAGTTCAGAGTTAAAGGTAAAATAGGGGGTGCCACATGGTTCTGTACTGGGGCCGATTTTATTTTTAATATACATCAATGATTTTTGTCAGATGAACATAACAGGGAGAATTATTAGTTTTGCTGATAATACTGTCATCACTTTTTGAGCTAAAAATAAAACAGAATTAAAAATATTAATCAACAGTAATTGAAAATTATTGGTACTTGGTTTAGTACTAATAAATTAACTTTGAATTTAAATAAAACAAAATTAATATATTTTAGTTTGAAGAGCAGAATTACTGAAGATCTGGATATTAGAATTCATAATAGAGCCTGCAATCAAGATTTGGCTTGTAATTGTAGATCTATCGAATTACTTAGGTATAAAAATCGATTGATGAATTGAATGATTACTTAGGTATAAAAATCGATTGATGAATTGAATGATTACTTAGGTATAAAAATCGATCAAAAATTGAACTGTAAACCGTATGTGGATAAAATTAAAATAAAACTTAGATCAATGTTATACAAAATTTATTACTTAAATAAATTGGTAGATGCAGAAATGATGTTAAATATATATAATTCCTGGATTCAATCTGTATTTTATTATGAGCTATTGCTCTATGGGGGAACTTATAAAACAATTCTCAAACCAATAATTACAATTCAAAACAGAATAATAAAAAAACTAACAAATAATATTATTAGGTCTTCTAGTGTACATTGTAGTTGCGTACACGTGGATATTATGCCTTTAAGACATCTTTATGTATATAAGCTAATGATATATGTATATAAAAATAGCAATTATCTTCAAGAAAAAATATTTGAACATCATTTGCGTACTGAGGGGAAACCATATATTGTTCCATTGGTTAAAAAAGATATTGTACATAAGCATTCAATGCATTTAGCTCCCAAAATGTTCAATAGCTTACCTTATGAATTAAGAAATTTCTGTGGAAATATTTATTTGTTTAAAAAAAAGTTTAAAACTTTTCTTATGGGGTTTGCTGATATTGAATTTATGTATAATATACTTAAGTAATTCTTGTTGTTGGTTTAATATTATAGAAAATAGAGAATTAGTGAGCTCTGACCGAGGTCTTCAATTTATATCCAGTTAGTGTTTTCCGCAAAAAGCTTATTTTCAAAGTTAGGTAGATTTGAATGGGGCTATTCGTTCACTTAACATGAAAGGGACGGGGGGGGGGGGGGGGGGGGGGGGGGGGGGTTTGGCTCAGTCGGTAGCGCGCCAGGCTCGTAATCTGTAGTTCCCAGGTTAGAGTCCCAGCTGGGTCAGCGTTGAGATTTATCTCCGCAAAATTCCCCGCCCTGCCCACGGTCAGTAGAGGACACCGATGGGCTTGGAAAGGTCGCCGTCCGTCGGATGGGACGTTAAGCCGTGGCCCGTGTGCGGGAAAGCCATACCCTGTGCACGTTAAAGAACACGCTGGATGGCTTTGACGGGAGGCTACCATCTGTCTCCCAACAGCTGTTCCAGTGGGTCCCCTCCCCCAACCTTCTCTGAGCCTTCGGGGTCCATGTAACCTGGCATTTAGCCCATGGTGTGCAAAAAAGTGCCGCTCAGAGGTAAAACAACCCAACCCAACATTAACATGAAAGTGTTCAGACACTTTTTGCATATAGTGTATGTGCATATATGTTAATAAGTTTAAATTTCTATGTGTTTATTTATATTATCTGTATACACTATAATATGTAATATAACAACCCGGAAAAGCTTTGCTTGTGGGTTGTTTATAGGAAAAACAAATGTATATTTATTTGTAAAACAAAGTTCAAAGAACTCATAACTATTAAGGATGATGAGATCCTGTGTTACGTTAAACATCAAATGGGGATCAAGGTGACGGGCTAGAAATCGAGAGGTGCCGAAGCCACCGACTGATTTCTAGTAAATTACGCAATCCATGTAAATATTTTGCATATATAATGTGTCTATGTGCGCAGGGACGGAAGCTTTCGGCAAGAAGTCATGAATCACTTCTAAAGATTTCTAATAGTCTTAATTGGAGCAAAAAAAAAATACTACAAATACACTACATATATTTTACGAAAGATTTTTCCCAAATCCTAGTGTAACGAAGGGGAATAGCATATTTGTATAGTTCGAACTGACAAGAATAATTTCTGAAAACAAAGAAATTGGAACGTTTTGGTCTGTTCTGAAAGAACCCAGTCACTTGCTGCATTCGCAACCACCTAAGGTGGAGTTGGCTCAGATGGCAGCGCGCCAAACTCATCGGATGTCTCAGGCCTCGTTAGTCCTCATTGGGATTTCTTTGCTATTCCAATTCTGCTCTTGGGAAGGGAACCCCCCCCCCTCCGAGAGGGAACCACCTTGTCGTGGTGGGGGGGGGGCTGAGGGCCCGAGTGAAGTTGAGGCCTCCGCTGACTGTTATTGGGGAGTATCTGGTCGGACGGAGACCCGATGGAACGGCTGGGCCTCGGTGAAGTTGAGGGCCCCGCTGACTGGTATTGGGGAGTATCTGGTCGGACGGAGACCCGATGGAACGGCTGGGCCTCGGTGAAGTTGAGGGCCCCGCTGACTGGTATTGGGGAGTATCTGGTCGGACGGAGACCCGATGGAACGGCTGGGCCTCGGTGAAGTTGAGGGCCCCGCTGACTGGTATTGGGGAGTATCTGGTCGGACGGAGACCCGATGGAACGGCTCGGCCTCGGTGAAGTTGAGGGCCCCGCTGACTGGTATTGGGGAGTTTCTGGTCGGACGGAGACCCGATGGAACGGCTGGACCTCGGTGAAGTTGAGGGCCCCGCTGACCCGTAGTTGGGGGCACCTAGGACGGGGCCAGGTTGGACGGGGACCCAACGGAGGAGCCTGTAAGGCCTGACTAAGAGTTCCCACCTTGGTAGCCAAGACAACTTGAATCTATATATCCTTGTTTGTGGCTAACCAGGGCGCAGATTAAATTTAGGTTTTGACCGATGGATGAACTTGCCTTCTATAGTATGTTCGCCATAGGTAGTCGTGGGGCGAGCTGCATCTATATGGTGTTGTCTTGCCTTCGATGTAGGTAGTGGAGATTATGGCATTATCCCTGTAGATGTAGTGCAGTCCATGTATTGCAGAGCATCTGGGTTTTGCCTTCATTACTAATTTCTTTTGGGGCGGGGGTGGCTCAGTCGGTAGCGCGCCAGGCTCGTAATCTGTAGTTCCCAGGTTCGAGTCCCAGCTGGGTCAGCGTTGAGATTTAATATCCGCAAAATTCCCCCGCCCTGCCCACGGTCAGTAGGGGACACCGATGGGCTTGGAAAGGCCGCCGTCCGTCGGATGGGACGTTAAGCCGTGGCCCCGTGTGCGGGAGAGCCATACCCTGTGCACGTTAAAGAACACTCTGGATGGCCTTGATGGGAGGCTACGATCTGTCTCCCAACAGCTGTTCCAGTGGGTCCCCTCCCCCAACCTTCTCTGAGCCTTCGGGGTCCTTGTGACCTGGCCATTTAGCCCATGGTGTGCAAAAAAGTGCCGCTCAGAGGTAAAACAACCCAACCCAACTAATTTCTTGGGAAGGGAACACCAATGAGTCTGGAAAAGTTGCCATCATTAGATACGACTGCAAAGTTTGGTTCCGCGTGCAGGTTCTCTGCGAACATTAGAAAACTCTTCGGATGGCCTTGATGGGAGGCTTCCGTATGTCTCCATCTATCAGATATTCAGTGTGTCATCTTCCCCTTACCCAGCTATAAGCCCTCGGGTCATGTTGTCACCTGGCCATTTAGTCCATTGTGTGCAAAAGAAATGCTGCTGGGAAGTAAAACAACCTTACCAAAACGAAAGCCCTCTCTCTCTTAAAATGATGCCTGGACCCTGGCCTCTATTTGGGTATGCGAGAGAAATGCGTCAGACACAAGAAAAGGGTTGTGGATATGGTTCTGTCCACAACACTCGAATACTACGTACGTTGTTTACAACAGGAGTTTTCAAACTTTCTTAACCCACGAAACTCTTACTCTTATTTGTCCTCCTACATCCCTTGAACCCTTACATTTAAATCTTTGTTTTCCAGAAGGGTGTTAGACAAATGCTAATACAACGATTAGACTACTTATTTAATTGCAAATTCTCTCAATATTTTTGGTAAAAAACTGAAAATTCCCTTTCTTTATAAAAGTAATGGAGACATGTTTCCAGATAGAAGAACTGTGAAGACAATCGAATATTTCTGTTGGATGCTAGAAGTATTTATGAACTCTAGGCAAGATGGAAAAGTGTTGAATTATTGTTTTTTTTTCGGTTTCTCACGGAACCCCAGAGATCTCTCTGTCCTTAAGATGTCTACAAGATGGAACGACACCCAATATCTTCCTCGATGCCACTTACAGAAATGACTGGCGTTGCAGCGCAAATCCAATTCCTTCCCCCCCCCCCCAACCCATCTTTTCCTAGCTTGATTCCCTTCACAGTTGGGGTTGTTTTTATCCTCTGAGCGGCACTTTTTTGCACACAATGGGACCGCTAATGAACCAGGTCACAAGGACCCGAAGGTTGGGATAGGGGACCCACTGGAACAACTGTTAGAAGACAGATGGTAGCCTCCCGTCAAGGCCATCCAGTGTGTTCTTTAACGTGCACAGAGTATGTCTGTGCCGCACACGGAACCACGACTTAACGTCCCGACGGATGGCGCCCCTTCCAAGCCCGGTGTCCCCTACTGACCATGGGCAGGGCATTTTGAGGAGATAACTCTCAACGCTGATCCAGCTGGGACTCGAACCTGGGAACTGCAGGTCACGACCCTGGTGTGCTACCGACTGAGCCACCCCTGCCCCTCCCTTCATGGAGTGTGTTAAGAAAACTATATACGCTTAATGCCTGGTCAATCCTCGTTGCAGCATTTAACATATACTGTTAAACACCTGTCAGGATCTGACCGATCTAAACCGTGCTCTCTAGGTTGCAGGGATCATATTGAATCCTAACGAGACTAAAAAATTACATACTCCAAGATTTGGTTTGGGTTCTGCGCCAAACAGGTGCACATTTGCCTTTGCAAAATGTTTTCTCTTGATCTTCCCAAACGGATTATTTTGCAGTGAAAGCTTTAATATCATATCATTGTATAATGACATTCTAGTAGTAAGGACCACGGCATGGTAATTTTTGCATAACAATTTCCTTCCGAAGCAGCTGCTTCCAGAGCAGATGTTATAACCCTTTCCTTCCGGAGCAGATGTTATAACCCTTTCCTTCCGGAGCAGATGTTATAACCCTTTCCTTCCGAAGCAGGTGTTATAACCCATTCTTTCTGGAGCAGATGTTATAACCCTTTCCTTCCAGAGCAGATGTTATAACCCTTTCCTTCCGGAGCAGATGTTATAACCCTTTCCTTCCGGAGCAGATGTTATAACCCTTTCCTTCCGAAGCAGATGTTATAACCCTTTCCTTCCGAAGCAGATGTTATAACCCTTTCCTCCCGGAGCAGATGTTATAACCCTTTCTTTCTGGAGCAGATGTTATAACCCTTTCCTTCCGAAGCAGATGTTATAACCCTTCCCTTCCGGAGCAGATATTATAACCCTTTCCTTCCGGAGCAGATGTTATAACCCTTTCCTTCCGAAGCAGATGTTATAACCCTTTCTTTCTGGAGCAGATGTTATAACCATTTCCTTCCGAAGCAGGTGTTATAACCCTTCCCTTCCGGAACAGATGTTATAACCCTTTCTTTCTGGAGCAGATGATATAACCCTTTCCTTCCGGAACAGATGTTATAACCCTTTCTTTCTGGAGCAGATGTTATAACCCTTTCCTTCCGAAGCAGATGTTATAACCCTTTCTTCCTGGAGCAGATGTTATAACCGTTTCCTTCCGAAGCAGATGTTATAACCCTTCCCTTCCGGAACAGATGTTATAACCCTTTCCTTCCGGAGCAGATGTTATAACCCTTCCCTTCCAGAGCAGATGTTATAACCCTTTCCTTCCGGAGCAGATGTTATAACCCTTCCCTTCCGGAGCAGATGTTATAACCCTTTCCTTCCGGAGCAGATGTTATAACCCTTCCCTTCCGGAGCAGATGTTATAACCCTTTCCTTCCGGAGCAGATGTTATAACCCTTTCCTCCCCAGCAGGTGATTGACCATAGTGCTTGTGTGTGACAGATATGGTTGGATGATTCCCAGGTGGGCGATCTAGTTTCCTCCCACGATCTGGATGTCCGACTTATTGAATAGAAAAAACCATTGTGTGTGAAGAACAGCTGTTGGAATAAAAATCCTTTTCCATGAAAGAGTTCCTGTATGAGACGAAGCCCTCGCAGATCTTTTTCCATATATGATGAAAAAAATTCTTTCCCCCACCATATGAAGAACAGTTGTTGGACGCACGAAATGAGAAAAATAGGGCAGTTGATTCTTAGATGAAAAAAATCCTTTTCCTCAGAGTATGAAAACGTTTTTAGTGAACCTCCCATATTACTAACTTTTCCGAAATAGACTGGTACACGATTTGAAAAAGAAGCTGATTTTTTTCTCACAGAATCATTCCTTACGAACCCACTGCAATAAGAAAGTGCATAAGGATAAAATTTTCAGTTTGATTTAAATCATATTTCTCAGGGGAGACAAATAGTTTTTTACCATAACACGATTGATATAGCGCCAACATAAAAACTTCAGTGACGAAGATGAAGTATTTCCCTGCATCACCTCAGGGAGCTAAAGAATCTTTCTCAAATCAGTGTAATGCTGATGCAGACTCTGGTAGGGAAGACGGTATGCTTTCCCTGCATCACACCACCTCATGAGCTAAAGAATCTTTCTCCAACCCATTCACAGCATGTTTTTTTTTTCACGAATGTGTACTACGGTTGCTGTTTGTTATCTCGATGGATTTAAATGCTAACCGTAGAGTGCATGCATATTTGTGAGACTATTTTAATGAAAAAACCCTTTGAGAAATCCCTTCCATAGATGAAAAAAAAATCATTTCCTTACCGTACGAAGAACAGTTGTTGGACACATGAAATGTGAATAATCGGTCACTTAATTCTCAGATAAAAAATCCTTTCCCGCGAGATACTTGTTTTCGTAACAGAATATTTTTTTTATGAATAATTATATCGAGTAGGCTATTCTTACGTAAAAATCCCTTCCATAGATGAAAAAAATCCTCTCGCTAAAGGCTAGATATCTCCTGAGAGCCAAACCTTCTTTCCCACTCCGCATCTGAGAGTTGTATGATTCGGTTGGTTGCCTTCGTTGTCTGGAGACTGGCGTCGCGGCTGACCAATAAAAATCACGAATCCGTCTCAGAGGGGATAAATATCGTTTCCCACGAGAGACAGTTAAAGGTGTACGGAAACAGTCGCTTTGTAAACCGTATCACGTCACCGCACACTGCTAAGAGAGAAAACTACTATGCACTGAGGTGATGATAATAATACAGCTCGAACTCTGTTGGCATACAAAGCGTGTGCACGCACTAGTATAAGAGGAAAGCATACAATTCGCCATCCTGCCGTGCTAGTAAGACACCGATATTTTAAATGGATTATCCATAGAAACACTTTCATCACACAGTTACTTCAGAATGCTCTTAATATAGCTTTTATTACATTCTGTCCATACGAAAGAACTCTTAGAGAATGTCGATCATTGCAGAAATGTTTCAAAAAATCTCTCTTTGACTTGGAACGAAAAAATTAGTGTAGAGATAAGTCTTCCTCCGTACGATGAGATCACAAGACCGTCATTTGCTTATGCCATGCTCTAATAATAGTAAAATGTATCCATTCTTTCGTTATTAATAGATCTAAGAAATCAACGTTTGAGCACAAAATGATTTGTCAGAACTGTAACGATATGTTACAACATTGTGTCAAAAAGAACTTTTGTTCAGATCTAAAAGATCCTCCTTTTACTCCCAGCATCCATATCTGATCGCAAACAACATCCTCATTGTGAATTCGTTTTTAGTGAACCTCCCATATTACTAACTTTTCCGAAATAGACTGGTCTACGGTTTGAAAAAGAAGCTGATATTTTTCCCACAGAATCATTCCTTACGAACCCACTGCAATAAGAAAGTGCATAAGAGTAAAATTTTCAGTTTGATTTAAATCATATTCCGCAGGGGAGACAAATAGTTTTTCACCATAACAGATTGATATAGCGCCAACATAAAAACTTCAGTGACGAAGATGAAGTATTTCCCTGCATCACCTCAGGGAGCTAAAGAATCTTTCTCAAATCAGTATAATGCTGATGCAGACTCTGGTAGGGAAGACGGTATGCTTTCCCTGCATCACACAACCTCATGGGCTAAATTGCTTATTAAAGCCTCACTGTCATAAAGTCTTACAGATAAACTAACTCATTATATACCTTAATCTTCAGATGCATGTTTCTCCATAGAATCGTAACTCTCAATATCTGTTCTTTGCATTTTCTCATAAATCTCGCAAGATAATTAAAGTAACTTTCTCAAAAGAACACAATCAATCACTGATTCAACTTTCATATATGTATATTTACTTTCTAATAAACGATACTTTAACGACCAAAGTAGGTAAAATCGCAAGCATCATCTGAGTCAGATTATTATTTTTTCCATATATCTAGACTTGCTAATTCTTTAAGTTGAAAATCTCACAATAATCTGAAATGGATGCTATTGAGTACTTTACCCACGATACAGAATCAGATATAAGTTATGATAGCCAATAGATTAAAAGATTTAAATTTATCTATCCCATAGACATAGGTTAGCACGCTTGGCTTCTAATCTAAGAAACCTAGAGATCGAGATCCATGGTAAGACATGAGCGTTGTATAAAAACTGAAAGGATCCTGTAACCGTTAGGACAAATAGTTGCTTAAAGCCATATTTATTTTTAAAGCAAAGATACACTGATTTCCAACTCACTAAGATTCTTACATGCAATCAATAGATGCACATATTAAGGCCTATACCTTTCATCTCCTAACATGTGAAAAGGATACACACTAGTCAAGAACATAATCAATCATTCCAAATTATTTGATCAGACCTTCAATAGAAATTGTCTTTTGAAAGTTTGTCTGTTCATAAATTAATACAATAGCATGAACAGTCATTCTTTCACAATAAGCAATTATAGTATGTTGACTGCATTCACTTTAAGTCTGATTCGAGTAAACGGAAGACAATCTGAATAGCTATTATTACTTTCAAGCAGAATAAAAATCCTGTTTAATTTTACATAGTCATAAACCTATGAGTATGTAAAGATTATGTATGTATGTACGAGAATGTGACATTTCTCTGACCTTATGCGAAGTACGGGTATATTCATGTTTATATCCGTGGTTAAGAGATGAATGGCATTAAACACACTCACTGGATGTCTATCTAAGTGTATGTCTCTATGCATATATGTATGTGAATGACTAAGTTTTTGTCTCTCTTCATGTATGTCTATTTTGTCACATACTTTCATATACATGTTTCATGTTCGTCTCTCTCTCTCTTTCTGTGTGTGTGCGTGCGCGCGCGCATATGTGTATGTGTGTATATGTTTTCATGTTCGTTTCTGCGAATCGAATGTGTGTATGTGTTCACGTTTGTTTCTGTGAATCGAGTATGTGTGTGTGTGTTTGTTTCTGTGAATCAAATGCGTGTGTGTGTTTGTTTCTGTGAATCAAATGCGTGTGTGTGTGTGTGTTTGTTTCTGTGAATCGAATGTGTGTGTGTGTTTGCTTGTTTGTTTGTTTGTTTCTGTGAATCGAATGTGTGTGTGTGTTTGCTTGCTTGTTTGTTTGTTTGTTTCTGTGAATCGAATGTGTGTGTGTGTTTGCTTGCTTGTTTGTTTGTTTGTTTCTGTGAATCGAATGTGTGTGTATGTGTTCATGTTTGCTTCTGTGAATCGTGTCAATCGTTTTCATGTTTGTGTCTGAATCGTGTGTTCACACACACAAGAATAAACATATTATCTATCTGTCAGTTGCTCGCTACAAATGAAGCTAACAGTTTACATCCTACCAACCTCAGCAGAATGATATTATAGCTCTATTAGGAATTTCCAAAATATATTTTTATCTCATCGAAACAAGAAAGTCATTAGAACAGACACTTGTGAAAAGTTTGCTAAAGAGAAAGATGTATTTTCACTCTCCAATATTGTATACACTACAGTTTTCAGTTAGTCTTTTATTGTTAACTCATTATTTTACCTTTCTTGTTTCAGTTAAGTATAACGTGTAGTCAAAAATAAAACAACCTTGCAGGAAAAATCTTTTATTCATACACTATTTTCAGGAAGGTTCCATTTATCGATGACTTAATAGTGTTTTTTTCGAAGCAGAGATAGAAGGATTCAAGATCGTAATAAAAGTTACAAGTCCACAAACACAACATTTTATTCTACATAAGCCGTCTCACTCCCATAATAAAGCTTCCGTGAACACATCACTTTATTCTGCAAGAGTCGAATCATTCACATAATTCTGTAATGCTCGTAGGTGATTTATAATGTTCTAATAAAGATTCAAGTGTTCCCACCGAGACACGAGCTGAAAATATTTCACAGTATAAAAAACTCTGTAGCACATTTTGTGTTCTCTGACTATTTAGACATAGATTTTTATATCTGAGTAATTCCGATATCAGGGAAATTACTCTTATAGTCCAGAACGCTCACTTTCTTCCTACGATTATTTTTCAAAATAGAATGTGTGGTAGAGAATGTTAGTCAGTTGTAAGAGTATTCAACTTTTGTTTCGCTAGTTTTCAAATAGTGTTTTACAGAGTCTTCAGATTGATGTAAACCTTTCAACTTAATAATAACTACACTAAGAAAGAAAGAAATCACAATGACGAAAAAATCAGATATAGAACACTATTTATTTAGTAACAATATAACATAGGGAAGTTTAATTCAGACATGAATGATATATTATGTAAACAATGTTGGCTCATCCACAAAACGATTAACGATATCGATGAAATGAAAGTTTCTTATGTCTTCTGCGAAATAGTCCTCAAATGATTGAACGGTTATGGTAAGTTACCAATGACGAAGCTGACTTGAGTGATCTACTTTAAATAACAAACATTTATTTAACATTTTTAATAACAACTATTCAGATTGTCTTCCGTTTACTCGAATCAGATTTAAAGTGAATGCAGTAAACATACTATAATTGCTTATTGTGAAAGAATGACTGTTCATGCTATTGTATTAATTTATGAACAGACAAACTTTCAAAAGACAATTTCTATTGAAGGTCTGATCAAATAATTTGGAATGATTGATTATGTTCTTGACTAGTGTGTATCCTTTTCACATGTTAGGAGATGAAAGGTATAGGCCTTAATATGTGCATCTATTGATTGCATGTAAGAATCTTAGTGAGTTGGAAATCAGTGTATCTTTGCTTTAAAAATAAATATGGCTTTAAGCAACTATTTGTCCTAACGGTTACAGGATCCTTTCAGTTTTTATACAACACTCATGTCTTACCATGGATCTCGATCTCTAGGTTTCTTAGATTAGAAGCCAAGCGTGCTAACCTACTGTCTATGGGATAGATAGATTTAAATCTTTTAATCTATTGGTTATCATAACTTATATCTGATTCTGTATCGTGGGTAAAGTACTGAATAGTACCATTTCAGGCTATTGTGAGATTTTCAACTTAAAGAATTAGCAAGTCTAGATATATGGAAAAAATAATAATCTGACTCAGATGATGCTTGCGATTTTACCTACTTTGGTCGTTAAAGTATCGTTTATTAGAAAGTAAATATACATATATGGAAGTTGAATCAGTGATTGATTGTGTTCTTTTGAGAAAGTTACTTTAATTATCTTGCGAGATTTATGAGAAAATGCAAAGAACAGATATTGAGAGTTACGATTCTATGGAGAAACATGCATCTGAAGATTAAGGTTTATAATGAGTTAGTTTATCTCTAAGACTGTATGACAGTGAGGCTTTAATAAGCAATTTAGCTCATGAGGTTGTGTGATGCAGGGAAAGCATACCGTCTTCCCTACCAGAGTCTGCATCAGCATTATACTGATTTGAGAAAGAACTTACCATGGATCTCGATCTCTAGGTTTCTTAGATTAGAAGCCAAGCGTGCTAACCTACTGTCTATGGGATAGATAGATTTAAATCTTTTAATCTATTGGTTATCATAACTTATATCTGATTCTGTATCGTGGGTAAAGTACTGAATAGTACCATTTCAGGCTATTGTGAGATTTTCAACTTAAAGAATTAGCAAGTCTAGATATATGGAAAAAAAAATAATCTGACTCAGATGATGCTTGCGATTTTACCTACTTTGGTCGTTAAAGTATCGTTTATTAGAAAGTAAATATACATATATGGAAGTTGAATCAGTGATTGATTGTGTTCTTTTGAGAAAGTTACTTTAATTATCTTGCGAGATTTATGAGAAAATGCAAAGAACAGATATTGAGAGTTACGATTCTATGGAGAAACATGCATCTGAAGATTAAGGTTTATAATGAGTTAGTTTATCTCTAAGACTGTATGACAGTGAGGCTTTAATAAGCAATTTAGCTCATGAGGTTGTGTGATGCAGGGAAAGCATACCGTCTTCCCTACCAGAGTCTGCATCAGCATTATACTGATTTGAGAAAGATTCTTTAGCTCCCTGAAGTGATTCAGAGAAATACTTCGTCACTGAAGTTTTTATGTTGGCGCTATATCAATCGTGTTATGGTAAAAAACTATTTGTCTCCCCTGAGAAATATGATTTAAATCAAACTGAAAATTTTACCCTTATGCACTTTCTTATTGCAGTGGGTTCGTAAGGAATGATTCTGTGAGAAAAAAATCAGCTTCTTTTTCAAATCGTGTACCAGTCTATTTCGGAAAAGTTAGTAATATGGGAGGTTCACTAAAAACGTTTTCATACTCTGAGGAAAAAAATTTTTTTCATCTAAGAATCAACTGCCCTATTATTCACATTTCATGCGTCCAACAACTGTTCTTCATACGGTAAGAAATGATTTTTTTTCATCTATGGAACGGATTTCTCAAAGAGTTTTTTCATTAAAATAGCCTACTCGATATAATTATTCACAAAAATATTCTGTTAAGAAAACAAGTGTCTCACGGGAAAGAGTTTTTCATCTGAGAATCAACTGATAGATCATGCGAAATGTCCAACAACTGGTCTTCATATGGTAGGGGAAAGGATTTTTTTCATCATATATGGAAAAAGATCTGCAAGGGCTTCGTCTCATACAGGAACTCTTTCATGGAAAAGGATTTTTATTCCGACAGCTGTTCTTCACACACAATGGTTTTTTCAATTCAATAAATCGGACATCCAGAGCGTGGGAGGAAACTAGATCGCCCACCTGGGAATCATCCAACCATATCTGTCACACGCAAGCACTATGGTCAATCACCTGCTGGGGAGGAAAGGGTTGTAACATCTGCTCCGGAAGGAAAGGGTTATAACATCTGCTCTGGAAGGAAAGGGTTATAACATCTGCTCCGGAAGGAAAGGGTTATAACATCTGCTCCAGAAGGAAAGGGTTATAACATCTGCTCCAGAAGGAAAGGGTTATAACATTTGCTCCGGAAGGAAAGGGTTATAACATCTTCTTCGGAAGGAAAGGGTTAAAACATCTGCTCCAGAAGGAAAGGGTTATAACATCTGCTTGGAAGGAAAGGGTTATAACATCTGCTCCGGAAGGAAAGGGTTACAACATCTGCTCCGGAAGGAAAGGGTTATAACATCTGCTCCGGAAGGAAAGGGTTATAACATCTTCTTCGGAAGGAAAGGGTTGTAACATCTGCTCCAGAAGGAAAGGGTTATAACATCTGCTCTGGAAGGAAAGGGTTATAACATCTGCTCCGGAAGGAAAGGGTTATAACATCTGCTCCGGAAGGAAAGGGTTATAACATCTGCTCCGGAAGGAAAGGGTTATAACATCTGCTCCGGAAGGAAAGGGTTATAACATCTGCTCCAGAAGGAAAGGGTTATAACATCTGCTTGGAAGGAAAGGGTTACAACATCTGCTCCGGAAGGAAAGGGTTACAACATCTGCTCCGGAAGGAAAGGGTTATAACATCTGCTCCAGAAGGAAAGGGTTATAACATCTGCTCCGGAAGGAAAGGGTTATAACATCTGCTTGGAAGGAAAGGGTTATAACATCTGCTCCGGAAGGAAAGGGTTATAACATCTGCTCCGGAAGGAAAGGGTTATAACATCTGCTCCGAAAGCAGCTGCTTCGGAAGGAAAGGGTTATGCAAAAATTACCATACCGTGATCTTTACTACTCACTGTTGTTGAATTTTTCTTATTACTTACTCAATGTATGTGACGTTTCAGTTTGACCTCACCACGATGGAAGTAGGGGGTGTTTACCTCTGCCTCTTTCTCTCCTACGGCCTCAGTTCTCCATTTGCAGGACACATTGCAGATAAGACGGTGAGTAGCTGCTGACAATCAACTGCTAAGTTCAGTACTCTTTTTTGCAACATAAACCTTTTTTTTTCGAGAATTATGTCTCGAAGAATTTTTCCCATCCCAACCCACTGCCGGATTAACCATTACGAAAAATAAGCACGTGCTTAGGGCATCAGGAGAAAGGGGACGCCACAAAAATACACAGAAAAAAATCAAGACTCTTTAAACAAAAAATTCCACGAACAGCTAAATATTTTATTGCCGATTTAGTACCCATCTTAAGTGTAAGTTTTGTTTAGAACAATAAAATTTTATTTAACGGTTTATATTTGTTGATATTTTGAATATCGAGTTATATATAATACGGGGGCACTAAAATCATTTAAATGCTTAGGGCTTCTAAAGGCCTTAATCCGGCCCTGTCCCCAGCCATCTTGTCTTATACATGTCAAGTGTCAGGGAATGCTTCCCGAGTAGTAAATCACCAAATCCCACCGATTCTCAGACAACCCTAGAAGCAAATACAATATAAAACTGTTTATTATTGATGCATAATTATAAAAGTGAAATTAGCATATAAGAAATGCTCTTTGTGAAGAATTAATATGCTTTCTTCTGTATTAGTTAGATAAAGGTGAACAGTTTATATACATTTACATTATTTTACACAAATTATTTCCTATTTAAATTAGAATGCATCTTATACGGAGGAAAATATGGCAGCAATATTTATTTTCCAATTCTATCAAATTATTCCCCCAGAGTGTTATTAATATCTAGTTTTGTTTGATGTGTATAAAATATCGTTCGGAGAGGATGCTAATGAATAATTTATCCGGAAATGTTAAAGTGAGCAGTGATGGATCAAGTGATAGTGTAATTCTACCCGTGGATCAATGGTGATCCGAATAATCCTGATCACTTAGGGGCGGGGGTGGCTCAGTTGTAGCGCGCCAGGCTCGTAATCTGTAGTTCCCAGGTTCGAGTCCCAGCTGGGTCAGTGTTGAGATTTATCTCCGCAAAATTCCCCACCCTGCCCACGGTCAGTAGGGGACACCGATGGGCTTGGAAAGGCCGCCGTCCGTCGGATGGGACGTTAAGCCGTGGCCCCGTGTGCGGGAGAGCCATACCCTGTGCACGTTAAAGAACACGCTGGATGGCCTTGACGGGAGGCTACCATCTGTCTCCCAACAGCTGTTCCAGTGGGTCCCCTCCCCCAACCTTCTCTGAGCCTTCGGGGTCCATGTGACCTGGCCATTTAGCCCATGGTGTGCTAAAAAAGTGCCGCTCAGAGGTAAAACAACCCAACCTGATCACTTAAATTACCTCTATCATTATTTTGTGACCAGCACTTTGCTTCACTTCTGTCACACGAAAGAGTGTTAAAATAGGATATTTACCTACTAATTACTTTTGCGGGAAAAAAACCAATTAGTGGATTCAAATTCATTGCAGTTGTTTTATCTACTAAACTATCACCAGCTCCCTCGTCTATTTTCTAATTGTGACTTGAATCTATGTCTATATTCTATGTCAACAGGAATCTGTGAATTTACTATTGATTAATTCTTGTATTAATAACGGTTTAGCGTGAGTGACTTCGTTATTTATATCTGTACTGAGCAATATTGGAAAGTTGCCTTTCCCGATCATAGATGGCGCCATGAACGAATAGGTCGGAAAGATTTAAAAAGTCACAACTAGTGATTATAGCTGGTGACAGTGGTTAGTACAATCTGGCATGTAACCGGGGTAGGGGGTCGAGTCTCACTCCTTGGTGAAACTAATTATTTTTCCCTGCACAAAGTTTTTCGCGAAAATTCATTTTTTTTTCACTTTCCCACCACAATTTCCGCGAAATTCATCTACTTTTGTCTCATTTTTTTTTAAACGAGGCAAAAGTAGATAAATTTCGAATAGTTATGTCATCTCTCTTATTGCAATATGAGGGAAACTGTTCACCACGTGAATATTAAATGTCAAATTTACAATTCGAAAAGACATTGTTTAAAGTAAAAACGTAACATTGGAACAACTGTATAACCTCACGTTCGGTGACGTACTCCATTCCTTTGAATCATACTGCAGTTCTCAAAAGAGAATGTGACAGCAGGAAAAATATAATTCGAAATATTACCCTTAAACAAAAAAACAGAATAAATGATTATTTCCCACTGTTCGCTTGTAATATGCAGTTTTGTTTGAAAATTAATATGCAAGATGATGCTGACAACTAATTCAATGCCCATTTGTAAAAAAAAAAATACCCCTCAAGCAGCTGCTTGCCACAGAGGTCTGACAGGAGCCTGTCAGTTTATATGCCAGAGTAGAAGGTCTGAGAGGATGGCAGGACCTCAGCAGAAAACACGACACAAACAGCCATGCCTTACCCGGGGCTCGAACCCAGGCCCCTTAGATCGGTAGCCAAGCGTGCTAACCACTGGGCCACTGGACGGCTAAAATAAATACCCCCTCAAGCAGCTGCTTGCCACAAAGGTCTGACAGGAGCCTGTCAGTTTATATGCCACAGTAGAAGGTCTGTGAGGATGGCAGGACCTCAGCAGAAAAATGACACAAGCATCCATGCCTTACCCGGGGCTCGAACCCAGGCCCCTTAGATCGGTAGCCAAACGTGCTAACCACTGGGCCACTGGACGGCTAAAATAAATATCCCCTCAAGCAGCTGCTTGCCACAGAGGTCTGACAGGAGCCTGTCAGTTTATAGCCAGAGTAGAAGGTCTGTGAGGATGACAGGACCTCAGCAGAAAACACGACACAAACAGCCATGCCTTACCCGGGACTCGAACCCAGGTCCCTTAGATTAATTACTGCTTATTGCTGATTCTTAATCAAGTGTAATAATTTATTTATATTTTTTATCCTGTTAACAATCTTTCTTTAAGTGTCATAATTTATAGTTCTTAATAAAATTTCAATTATGAAAGTAAAAATGAATAATATTATACAGAGAGAAAAAAAAAATTTTTGAATCTTTTTTTTTTATCTTCTATTTGGGGTTTTCAGACCCATATGCCCATGTCGTGTAGGGCGGTGGTGGCTCAGTCGGTAGCGCGCCAGGCTCGTAATCTGTAGTTCCCAGGTTCGAGTCCCAGCTGGGTCAGCGTTGAGATTTATCTCCGCAGAATTCACCGCCCTGCCCACGGTCAGTAGGGGACACCGATGGGCTTGGAAAGGCCGCCGTCCGTCGGATGGGACGTTAAGCCGTGGCCCCGTGTGCGGGAGAGCCATACCCTGTGCACGTTAAAGAACACGCTGGATGGCCTTGACGGGAGGCTACCATCTGTCTCCCGACAGCTGTTCCAGTGGGTCCCCTCCCCCAACTTGTTTGAGCCTTCGGGGTCCATGTGACCTGGCCATTTAGCCCATGGTGAGAAAAAAAGTGCCGCTCAGAGGTAAAACAACCCAACGTTAAAGAACACGCTGGATGGCCTTGACGGGAGGCTACCATCTGTCTCCCAACAGCTGTTCCAGTGGGTCCCCTCCCCCAACCTTCTCTGAGCCTTCGGGTCCTTGTGACCTGGCCATTTAGCCCACGTGTGCAAAAAAGTGCCGCTCAGAGGTAAAACAACCCAACGTAAAAGAACACGCTCGATGGCCTTGACGGGAGGCTACCATCTGTCTCCCAACAGCTGTTCCAGTGGGTCCCCTCCCCCAACCTTCTCTGAGCCTTCGGGGTCCATGTGACCTGGCCATTTTAGCCCATGATGTGCAAAAAGTGCCGCTCAGAGGTAAAACAATCCAATCCATGTCATGTTCATATTAATGTAACGATATTGTACAAACTTAAAGAATTAACGCTTGCTACAGAGTTTTACCAGCTAAAGTTTGAATTCAACTTCAGCTGCGTTTTAAATTCCCCCTTCCAATGTACCTATCCAAAAAATAAAATGAGACTCGGAAAAATATCTGACAGTATGTTTAAGCACTCGATCCTTATTCAATACATATTATGCATAATTATCTTATATCCCAAATTATTATTGCTTTTTAACATTTTCTATTTCAGGGAATGGAATTCACCTTGCAGAGTTTCGGCTCCTTAATTGTGGCCCTGGCATTTTCTCTTATTGGACCTGTCACCTTTTTCCACATGAAAGCGTAAGTGCTCAATCTTAAGTTGAATATTGCTTTTAACAGAGTTATTGCAGTGGGTTGGGTTGTTTTACCTCTGAGCGGCACTTTTTTGCACACCATGGGCTAAATGGCCAGGTCACATGGACCCCGAAGTCTCAGAGAAGGTTGGGGGTTGTTGGGTTGTTGGGTTGTTTTACCTCTGAGCGGCACTTTTTTGCACACCATGGGCTAAATGGCCAGGTCACATGGACCCCGAAGGCTCAGAGAAGGTTGGGGGAGGGAACCCACTGGAACAGTTGTTAGGAGACAGATGGTGGTCTCCCGTCAAGGCCATCCAGTGTGTTCTTTAACGTGCACAGGGTATGGCTCTCCCGCACACGGAGCCACGGCTTAACGTCCCATCCGACGGACGGGGGCCTTTCCAAGCCCATCGGTGTCCCCTACTGACCGTGGGCAGGGCAGGGAATTTTGCGGAGATAAATCTCAACGCTGACCCAGCTGGGACTCGAACCTGGGAGTTATTGCAGTGGCGTTGCGTATGAATAGCAATTGGGAGACACTGACTCTGCGAAAAGTTGGGTTGTTTCACCTTCCACCGGCAATTTTTTGCACACAATGGGCTAAATTGTCAGGTCACAAGGGCCCCGAAGGCTCAGAGAAAGTTGGGGAAGGGGACTCACCGGAACAGCTTTTACGCTACAGATGGAAGCCTCCTGTCATGGCCATCCAGCAGGTTCCTTAACGGTGGACTGGATCTGCAAACAGAGATATGGTTCAATGTCTCATCCGATGGAGAGTAATCTTTCTAAGCCGGTTGTTGTCCCCTTTCTCACCGAGAGCAAGGTGAAGGCAGGGCCATCTCGAGACGGCCCTGGTGACGGTTAGCGGAGAAAAATCTTAACACTGATGCAGTTGCAACTAGGGGCGGGGGTGGCTCATCGGTAACGCACCAGGCTCGTAATTTGTAGTTCCCAGGTTCGAGTCCCAATAACTCCCCACCCTGCCCACGGTCAGTAGGGGGCACCGATGGGCTTGACTTGAGGAGGGGGTGGCTCATCGGTAGCGCACCAGGCTCGTAATTTGTAGTTCCCAGGTTCGAGTCCCAATAACTCCAAACCCTGCCCACGGTCAGTAGGGGCACCGATGGGCTTGACTTGAGGCGGGAGTGGCTCATCGGTAGCGCACCAGGCTCGTAATTTGTAGTTCCCAGGTTCGAGTCCCAATAACTCCCCACCCTGCCCACGGTCAGTAGGGGGCACCGATGTGCTTGGAAAGGCCGCAGTCCGTCTAATGGGACGTTAAGCTGTGGCCTAATGTGCGGGAGAGCAATACCCTGTGCACGTTAAAGAACACACTGGATGGCCTTGACGGGAGGCTACCATCTGTCTCCCAGCAGCTGTTCCAGTGGGTCCCCACCCCCAACCTTCTCTGAGCCTTCGGGGTCCTTGTGACCTGGCCATTTATCCCATGGTGTGCAAAAAAGTGCCGCTCAGAGGTAAAACAACCCAACTGATGCAGTTGGAACTCGAACCTAGGAACTGTGGATTACGAGGCTTGGAGCGGTAGCAACCGAGCCAACCCAAAGCCGTCTGAAGGATTGGACATCCTCCCCTTGCTTCAACTGACGAATAATCGGTTGCCGAAATGTCGAAGCATCAACTGCGCAGTCTCATAATCTCCCCGATTTCCATTAACACATTAGTAGATTCCTGATTAAAAGGGGGCGGGGGTGGCTCAGTCGGTAGCGCGCCAGGCTCGTAATCTGTAGTTCCCAGGTTCGAGTTCCAGCTGGGTCAGCGTTGAGATTTATCTCCGCAAAATTCCCCGCCCTGCCCACGGTCAGTAGGGGACACCGATGGGCTTGGAAAGGCCGCCGTCCGTCGGATGGGACGTTAAGCCGTGGCCCCGTGTGCGGGAGAGCCATACCCTGTGCACGTTAAAGAACACGCTGGATGGCCTTGACGGGAGGCTACCATCTGTCTCCCAACAGCTGTTCCAGTGGGTCCCCTTCCCCAACCTTCTCTGAGCCTTCGGGATCCATGTGACCTGGCCATTTAGTCCATGGTGTGCAAAAAAGTGCCGCTCAGAGGTAAAACAATCCAACGTTAAAGAACACGCTGGATGGCCTTGACGGGAGGCTACCATCTGTCTCCCAACAGCTGTTCCAGTGGGTCCCCTCCCCCAACCTTCTCTGAACCTTCGGGGTCCATGTGACCTGGCCATTTAGCCCATGGTGTGCAAAAAAGTGCCGCTCAGAGGTATAACAATCCAACGTTAAAGAACACGCTGGATGGCCTTGACGGGAGGCTACCATCTGTCTCCCAACAGCTGTTCCAGTGGGTCCCCTCCCCCAACCTTCTCTGAACCTTCGGGGTCCATGTGACCTGGCCATTTAGCCCATGGTGTGCAAAAAAGTGCCGCTCAGAGGTAAAACAATCCAACGTTAAAGAACACGCTGGATGGCCTTGACGGGAGGCTACCATCTGTCTCCCAACAGCTGTTGCAGTGGGTCCCCTCCCCCAACCTTCTCTGAACCTTGGGGGTCCATGTGACCTGGCCATTTAGCCCATGGTGTGCAAAAAAGTGCCGTTCAGAGGTAAAACAACCCAACGTTAAAGAACACGCTGGATAGCCTTGACGGGAGGCTACCATCTGTCTCCCAACAGCTGTTCCAGTGGGTCCCCTCCCCCAACCTTCTCTGAACCTTCGGGGTCCATGTGACCTGGCCATTTAGCCCATGGTGTGCAAAAAAGTGCCGTTCAGAGGTAAAACAACCCAACGTTAAAGAACACGCTGGATAGCCTTGACGGGAGGCTACCATCTGTCTCCCAACAGCTGTTCCAGTGGGTCCCCTCCCCCAACCTTCTCTGAACCTTCGGGGTCCATGTGACCTGGCCATTTAGCCCATGGTGTGCAAAAAAGTGCCGTTCAGAGGTAAAACAACCCAACGTTAAAGAACACGCTGGATAGCCTTGACGGGAGGCTACCATCTGTCTCCCAACAGCTGTTCCAGTGGGTCCCCTCCCCCAACCTTCTCTGAACCTTCGGGGTCCATGTGACCTGGCCATTTAGCCCATGGTGTGCAAAAAAGTGCCGCTCAGAGGTAAAACAACCCAACGTTAAAGAACACGCTGGATAGCCTTGACGGGAGGCTACCATCTGTCTCCCAACAGCTGTTCCAGTGGGTCCCCTCCCCCAACCTTCTCTGAACCTTCGGGGTCCATGTGACCTGGCCATTTAGCCCATGGTGTGCAAAAAAGTGCCGCTCAGAGGTAAAACAATCCAACGTTAAAGAACACGCTGGATGGCCTTGACGGAAGGCTACCATCTGTCTCCCAACAGCTGTTGCAGTGGGTCCCCTCCCCCAACCTTCTCTGAACCTTCGGGGTCCATGTGACCTGGCCATTTAGCCCATGGTGTGCAAAAAAGTGCCGCTCAGAGGTAAAACAACCCAACGTTAAAGAACACGCTGGATAGCCTTGACGGGAGGCTACCATCTGTCTCCCAACAGCTGTTCCAGTGGGTCCCCTCCCCCAACCTTCTCTGAACCTTCGGGATCCATGTGACCTGGCCATTTAGCCCATGGTGTGCAAAAAAGTGCCGCTCAGAGGTAAAACAACCCAACGTTAAAGAACACGCTGGATAGCCTTGACGGGAGGCTACCATCTGTCTCCCAACAGCTGTTCCAGTGGGTCCCCTCCCCCAACCTTCTCTGAACCTTCGGGGTCCATGTGACCTGGCCATTTAGCCCATGGTGTGCAAAAAAGTGCCGCTCAGAGGTAAAACAACCCAACGTTAAAGAACACGCTGGATAGCCTTGACGGGAGGCTACCATCTGTCTCCCAACAGCTGTTCCAGTGGGTCCCCTCCCCCAACCTTCTCTGAACCTTCGGGGTCCATGTGACCTGGCCATTTAGCCCATGGTGTGCAAAAAAGTGCCGCTCAGAGGTAAAACAATCCAACGTTAAAGAACACGCTGGATGGCCTTGACGGGAGGCTACCATCTGTCTCCCAACAGCTGTTGCAGTGGGTCCCCTCCCCCAACCTTCTCTGAACCTTCGGGGTCCATGTGACCTGGCCATTTAGCCCATGGTGTGCAAAAAAGTGCCGCTCAGAGGTAAAACAACCCAACGTTAAAGAACACGCTGGATAGCCTTGACGGGAGGCTACCATCTGTCTCCCAACAGCTGTTCCAGTGGGTCCCCTCCCCCAACCTTCTCTGAACCTTCGGGGTCCATGTGACCTGGCCATTTAGCCCATGGTGTGCAAAAAAGTGCCGCTCAGAGGTAAAACAACCCAACGTTAAAGAACACGCTGGATAGCCTTGACGGGAGGCTACCATCTGTCTCCCAACAGCTGTTCCAGTGGGTCCCCTCCCCCAACCTTCTCTGAACCTTCGGGGTCCATGTGACCTGGCCATTTAGCCCATGGTGTGCAAAAAAGTGCCGCTCAGAGGTAAAACAACCCAACGTTAAAGAACACGCTGGATAGCCTTGACGGGAGGCTACCATCTGTCTCCCAACAGCTGTTCCAGTGGGTCCCCTCCCCCAACCTTCTCTGAACCTTCGGGGTCCATGTGACCTGGCCATTTAGCCCATGGTGTGCAAAAAAGTGCCGCTCAGAGGTAAAACAACCCAACGTTAAAGAACACGCTGGATAGCCTTGACGGGAGGCTACCATCTGTCTCCCAACAGCTGTTGCAGTGGGTCCCCTCCCCCAACCTTCTCTGAACCTTCGGGGTCCATGTGACCTGGCCATTTAGCCCATGGTGTGCAAAAAAGTGCCGCTCAGAGGTAAAACAACCCAACGTTAAAGAACACGCTGGATAGCCTTGACGGGAGGCTACCATCTGTCTCCCAACAGCTGTTCCAGTGGGTCCCCTCCCCCAACCTTCTCTGAACCTTCGGGGTCCATGTGACCTGGCCATTTAGCCCATGGTGTGCAAAAAAGTGCCGCTCAGAGGTAAAACAACCCAACGTTAAAGAACACGCTGGATAGCCTTGACGGGAGGCTACCATCTGTCTCCCAACAGCTGTTGCAGTGGGTCCCCTCCCCCAACCTTCTCTGAACCTTCGGGGTCCATGTGACCTGGCCATTTAGCCCATGGTGTGCAAAAAAGTGCCGCTCAGAGGTAAAACAACCCAACATTAAAGAACACGCTGGATAGCCTTGACGGGAGGCTACCATCTGTCTCCCAACAGCTGTTCCAGTGGGTCCCCTCCCCCAACCTTCTCTGAACCTTCGGGGTCCATGTGACCTGGCCATTTAGCCCATGGTGAGAAAAAAAGTGCCGCTCAGAGGTAAAACAACCCAACCCTGATTAAAAGTTAAGTGCAAACTTTAAGGAATCTACTTTCCGAGTGCTGGATTTATTTAATCAGTGTGTTATATTACAGGAAATTAGGAATGATCATTCCAGGGCTGCTACTTAAAGGAGTCGGTGCAGGTCCTCTCATTTCCTGTTCTTATTCGGCATCTCTTCGCTCAGCCAGGTAAGAAAATTAAAGTTATTTATCATCAATGAATAAAACGTGAATACTTAGATGTGTACTTTCCTCGGAGAAGGGGAATTTTAATAATTTATGTGCATTTTTTTTTTAAACTGAAATCTTTGTCAGGGACATACCAAGATTTAGATGTGGGGTGGGTGGAGAATAGCTCCCCAAGATTTTGCCACATTAATTTTACAGAAAAAAAATCCCAATTTTTACATATCACCTGAACTTTATCGAGTAACTTCGAATTTTACCGACTGCTCAAGATTTTGTTAACTTGTTTCGATTTTGCCAACTCCACTAGATTTTGTCAAGTTACATCGATTTTTGCCAACTCACCTTAATTTCTCATAAGCAATCCAAATTTTTACATCTCACC
>JAWZYU010001475.1:0-26000 GCA_038380435.1 Ryuthela nishihirai
TTCCCCACAGTGGGATAAATGGCCAAATCTCAAATTATCCCAAAGTCTGAGAAAAGGTTGAGGTGGAAAGCTTCCCTTCAAGGCCCTCCAGCGCGTTCTGTAACGTGCGTAGGTTGACCAGATACATACACCGGGCCTGGATGGGGCGGGGGTGGCTCAGTCGGTAGCGCGTCAGGCTCGTAATCTGTAGTTTCCAGGTTCGAGTCCCAGCTGGGTCAGCGTTGAGATTTATCTCCGCAAAATTCCCCGCCCTGCCCACGGTCAGTAGGGGATACCGATGGGCTTCGAAAGGCCGCCGTCCGTCGGATGAGACGTTAAGCCGTGGTCCCGTGTGCGGGAGAGCCATACCCTGTGCACGTTAAAGAACACGCTGGATGGCCTTGACGGGAAGCTACCATCTGTCTCCCAACAGCTGTTCCAGTGGGTCCCCTCTCCCAACCTTCTCTGAGCCTTCGGGGTCCATGTGACCTGGCCATTTAGCCCATGGTGTGCAAAAAAGTGCCGCTCAGAGGTAAAATAACCCAACCCGGGCCTGGACAGACAGCAAAGAAGGGGAATGAAATAGGTGTAATGTTTTAAGAAATTTAATTTCTCTACAATATAACTACAAACTGTTTGATTTAGAATAGACTAAGAAAAGCAATTTATATACTACGAATTTATTAGAATATTATTTGAATATTTTGCAATTACTAAATTTAAAAAGATAAATAATCACCAGACGTATTTTAAGTGAAGAAACTTTAAAATATCAGTGTTTAAAATATTGCATTTCCTTTAGTACACTGTCCAGGCCTAATTACCTCGTATGGCCCTCTTGTACAAGGGGCCGCTGTTTTTTCCCCATCCGACGTACGGCAATCTTTCCAAGCCCATCGGTGGGGCGGGGGTGGATCAGTCGGTAGCGCGCCAGGCTCGTAATCTGTAGTTCCCAGGTTCGAGTCCCAGCTGGGTCAGCGTTGAGATTTATTTCCGTAAAATTCCCCGCCCTGCCCACGGTCAGTAGGGGACACCGATGGGCTTGGAAAGACCGCCGTCCGTCGGATGGGACGTTAAGCCGTGACCCCGTGTACGGGAGAGCCATACCATGTGCACGTTAAAGAACACGCTGGATGGCCTTAACAGGAGGCTGGCATCTGTCTCCCAACAGCTGTTCCAATGGGTCCCCTCCTCCAACCTTTGGGGTACTTATGACCTGGCCATTTAGCCCATGGTGTGCAAAAAAGTGCCGCTCAGAGGTAAAACAACCCAACCCAAGTCCATCGGTGTCCCCTACTTAACGTGGGCAGAGTGGGTAGTTTTAGCGGAGAAACATCACAACGCTGTTCCAGCTGGGACTCGAACGTGGGAACGGCTGTTTACGAACTTGTCACGCTACCGACTGAGCCATCTCCCGCTCCGAACAACGAAGGCTTAACTGAATAACTAGGAAAGTCGAATCGGCTCTTACAATGTGGAATACACTTTTCGAGACATCCATTTTTTTCCCCGTTATACAGAATCGGACAAGGGAAATTCCACTCTAAAATAACAGTGAAACCCACGAGATGTTAAGAAAAATATTTATATTTGGTCGTAGTTCCGAATTTTAATCGCGTGCGTCGGTGGAAAGAATGTTCTCGATTTCCCTTTGCTGCCTCCTCGCCCTAGAGAGAGGGGGGAGGGGGAGGGGGCGGCAGCAATTTCGATGTCGCAACTGCAGATGGAGGGCAATGTCTCTCCAGACACTTTCGGTGGGTGGTTCGCCCACCTTTTCACGTCTGCTGCGAGTTCGACAGGAACAGCCCTGCATTCACGAGAGAAAAGCTCCCCCCCCCTCCCCAGCCTACCCGAAAAATACTCCCATTGCTCCCACTAAGCTCTTCTCAATCGTCTGCCACTTTCGGATCGAGACAGATTCATCCCCTTTCATTGTTTTGCATCAGTCGGTGTCCATTTTCTGCTTTTTGTTTGGAACCTTCCAGAGGGAATCTTGTGTCTCGGGTTTGTTTTACCTAGAGGTAGGAGGGGAGGAGCCCTACCATCAGTTGGGAGGGTTCAAGGTGCGTACTATGCTGTTCCCAGGTTCGAGTCTGAACTGTGCCAGAGTTGGGATTTATTTTCCGATAAATCTAGATTTGTCAGATGCCAGTGCTCTAAAAGGTGGACAAAAAAGCTAGAAATGGAGGACAAAGGAGGACGATAAAACAAAAATGGAGGACAAAGGAGGACAATGAAACAAAAATGGAGGACAAAGGAGGACAATAAAACAAAATAGAGGACAATGAAACAAAAATGGAGGACAAAGGAGGACAATGAAACAAAAATGGAGGACAAAGGAGGACAATAAAACAAAATAGAGGACAATGAAACAAAAATGGAGGACAATGAAACAAAAATGGAGGACAAAGGAGGAAAATAAAACAAAAATGGAGGACAAAGGAGGAAAATAAAACAAAAATGGAGGACAAAGGAGGAAAATAAAAAAAGGAGGACAATAAAACAAAAATGAAGGACAAAGGAGGACAATAAAACAAAAATGGGGGACAAAGGAGGGCAATAAAACAAGAATGAAGGACAAAGGAGGACAATAAAACAAAAATGGGGGACAAAGGAGGACAATAAAACAAAAATGGAGGATATTTGCACAATGATAAAATTCACAATTAAAAAAAAAAGGCATAAATACTTATTGAATATACTTTAAAATATATGATGTGCTGATTTCTATTTATACTTGATAATCAATCAAGAGTTATTTTTCCTTAAGTGGCATAATGATTAGTAACTGTCTGCTGTTGCAGAAGGCAAACTTTCTGTTTTTATGAACTCTAATTGAGGTAGTGGTCAGTGCTGGTTTTCGGTCTTGATAGGGCATGCGCTTATATGAGAAGGCTCCTGCAAACTACGAGAAGTTACTTAATTCCTTCGCTGTCTTTTAGGTTGCAAAAAAAACTTCTCAACTTTCGTAGATCCATCTATTCGTGGGCGAAAGCAACATTTTTCGCAATTTACCAAAGCTCATAGTTTACACTTATTGAGATTATAGGAAATGGTAACTTTTACAACATTAACGGAAAAAAAATTCAACATTCATGATTTGCATTTATAGTAAATTATTTCACGGTTAAGAGTAAATCATGGGTTCAAGAGATTAAAAAATGGAAACTATAAAAACAAATACTTTATTTTTAGTTTAAAACACGTTGAGCTAATTGAAAAAGGAGGACAATTCATGTTTTTTCAAAATTCTGGGAGGACATGAGATAAAAAAGGAGGACAAGTATACTCCCACCCTGCCGGGGAGTTGTTTTTTTTTTTTGCCTAAAATGAACTACATGGCAAGGTCACAAGGATCCCGAAGGCTCAGAGAGGGTTGGGGAAGGGGACCCACTGGAAGAGCTGTTGGGAGACAGATGGTAGCCTCCCGTCAAGGCCATCCAGCGTGTTCTTTAACGTGCACAGGGTATGGCTCTCCCGCACACGGGACCACGGCTTAACGTCCCATCCGACGGACGGCGGCCTTTCCAAGCAAATCAGTGTCCCCTACTGACCGTGGGCAGGGCGGGGAAATTTGCGGAGAGAAATCTCAACGCTGACCCAGCTGGGACTCGAACCTGGGAACTACAGATTACGAGCCTGGCGCGCTACCGACTGAGCCACCCCCGCCCTGATCCACTGGGTAGTTGTTGGGAGACAGATGGTAGTCTTCCAACAATGGCAATCTACAGTGTTCTTTAACGTGCACAGGATATGGCTCTCCCGCACAACACGGGGTCACACCTTAACGTTCCATTCGCAGGAAGGGGGCCTTATCCAAGCCCATCGGTGTCCCCCTACTGACCCTGTACAGGGCGTGGGGTTTTCCGGAAATAAATCTCAACGCTGGCACAGCTAGGACTCGAACCTGGGTACCGCAGATATGGGCCTGGCACGCTACCGACTGAGCGGTCCCAACTGCATTAGAGTACCGAGTGCATTGCACCCATACCTGCATCATCTAAAAATGGCCATTGCAATGCAGAGAGAAATTAACGGGCACAAAGTATAATCTCCCTATACCTCTGGGACGGGAGTGGCTCAGTCGGTAGCGCGCCAGGCTCGTAATCTGTAGTTCCCAGGTTCGAGTCCCAGTTGGGTCAGCGTTGAGATTTATCTCCGTAAAATTCCCCGCCCTGCCCACGGTCAGTAGGGGACACCGATGGGCTTGGAAAGGCCGCCGTCCGTCGGATGGGACGTTAAGCCGTGGCTCCGTGTGCGGGAGAGCCATACCCTGTGCACGTTAAAGAACACGCTGGATGGCCTTGACGGGAGGCTACCATCTGTCTCCCAACAGCTGTTCCAGTGGGTCCCCAACCTTCTCTGAGCCTTCGGGGTCCATGTGACCTGGCCATTTAGCCCATGATGTGGAAAAAAGTGCCGCTCAGAGGTAAAACAACCCAACCCAAATCCACAATGTTAAAATTCAGAAAGCAGCGCCCCATGTCTGCGCAAAGAACTAACTCCCACATAAAAGAAATTTACGACCGAATATCCTTTCTTTATTTTGCACATAAATAAATTAGGATAAATTTTGTACAACTTTAAAATTCAGCTACCAGCTACTTTTTTAAAAACCGTAACTATTTAAATTTAAATTATTGTATAAATTTTTATACAATCATAATAAATTATTTTGTTTCATACTCTTTTTAAACTGCATAGTTTGCAGCAGTTTGTGCCGGCAGATATATTACGTTACATGTCACATGTAAAATTAATTTTATACCCTTCCGTTCTTAGTGCAGCAAAACGTGTGCGAAAATGCCTTCTCTTTTTATTCTGTGATTGCATTGTATCTACGAATTGGATGGGGCGGGGGTGGCTCAGTCGGTAGCGCGCCAGGCTCGTAATCTGTAGTTCCCAGTGTCGAGTCCCAGCTGGGTCAGTGTTGAGATTTATCTCCGCAAAATTCCCCGCCCTGCCCACGGTCAGTAGGGGACACCGATGGGCTTGGAAATGCCGCCCGTCCTTCGGATGGGACGTTAAGCCGTGACCCCGTTTGCGGGAGAGCCATACACTGTGCACGTTAAAGAACACGCTGGATGGCCTTGACGGGAGGCTACCATCTGTCTCCCAACAGCTGTTACAGTGGGTCCCCAACCTTCTCTGAGCCTTCGGGGTCCATGTGACCTGGCCATTTAGCCCATGGTGTGCAAAAAAGTGCCGCTCAGAGGTAAAACAACCCAACCCGTTCTTAGTACAGCAAAACGTGTGCGAAAATGCCTTCTCTTTTTATTCTGTGATTGCATTGTATCTACGAATTGGATACTGCGACACATTACACTGTACAATAATATTTTTAGTTGGGTTGTTTGGGTTGTTTTACCTCTGAGCGGCACTTTTTTGCACACCATGGGCTAAATGGCCAGGTCACATGGACCCCGTAAGCTCAGAGAAGGTTGGGGGAGGGGACCCACTGGAACAGCTGTTGGGAGACAGATGGTAGCCTCCCGTCAAAGCCATCCAGCGTGTTCTTTAACGTGCACAGGGTATGGCTCTCCCACACACGGGGCCACGGCTTAACGTCCCATCCGACGGACGGCGGCCTTTCCAAGCCCATCGGTGTCCCCTACTGACCGTGGGCAGGGCGGGGAATTTTGCGGAGATAAATCTCAACGCTGACCCAGCTGGGACTCGAACCTGGGAACTACAGATTACGAGCCTGGCGCGCTACCGACTGAGCCCCCCCCCCCCCCAAGATTTTTAGTGAAAGTACGTTGATGTTGATGATGGCAGTGTGTTTCAAAGAATTATGTTATCAAAATATGTTACATTAGGTTCCATATAAACCTTTCTAGAAATTGTATTAATTACATGCTTATCATATTATGATGGAGCCAGATATTAAAATATTAATATTCGTCAATTATTCTCCTGGTAGCTTTAAGATTAATTGAAATAAGGGAATAATCTTTCTTTTAATTAGGGACGGACTGGTGGTGTTTTATTTTAATTTTCTTTAGGGGCCCATCTTTAGCAGGTGGTCAAGGGCTGCGATATAAAATTCGATTTCTCTTTCAAGATTTCAATACTTCTTCTGTTGATAATTCGTAATAAGCTTAAAATAGGCTTTTCCCAATTCTGTGGAATTTGTGCAAAATAATTATTATTTAAAAAATCCTGCTCATATGAGGTTCCAATGGCTCCGCGAAACTGAGGTCACTGCTCAGGGCCTCTTGCCAGTCCTCTTGCTCTTAATAAACTGAAATGTCAGCAGAAAGAAATCGAGTTGTGACCAAACTATATTCATTATAACGAATTTTTTTTAAAGAAAAGAGTATTATGGTAGTCAAAGCACTTTTTTTTTATTTCATTACAGTATGATGAATACGGTCTGTAAATGGTAGCCAGGCATAAACGGGAAGGAGGCTGTGTACCAATTCCCTGTGATGATGCACAGAACCGGCCAGGTCTAGCACCTAATGTCCGACCCCGCTTTCTCGTGGTGCAGGCCGTTAGTACCTTTCAAAAGAGATATTCTCTTTAGGAATGGAACGAAAGAGGAGGGCTGCCAGTTCGGTATGGGTTACTGATCTGGTCATCTACGGCCACTTTTTTCTTTTTTTCAACCCTGCTGAGGAGTGGTCAACTTCATAGGGTCCTGGTGCTGACCGTTTATATTCATTAGACTGGACTGGTTTATGGATTTGAGCTTCATTTTAAATCTTGGACTTGCTGCACTGGTGGGCCTCTGTTGAGGGAGAGTCTGCCGCTGTGTTTTCTGTTTGCTTCTGGGTTGCCAGCTCTAAGTGAACAGAGGCATGGTATACCTTATATCAGCTGGTGGATAATCCTAATCAGAGGCCATCGCAGGTACCTGAACCTTACTTACCTAGTTGGGCATCGTCAAGCCTAAACTAGAGTAATGTGTCTCAGGCAGGCCATATGGCTCTTGAAAAAGTCCACTTGAAAAGATGGTGCCTGAAGTTCCTACCAGCATCGGTGACTTCAGCTTTCAGAGGAGAAGGAACAGGTCTTTGCCCCATGCCTGCGATCAGGGGATGTTTGATATTGTTGGCCCTACCTATCTCAATAAACCTAGTTTCTTTAAAAATCCTACTAATCATTTTCTCTCTGCAGGAACGTGGAACGTGCGAGATTATTCTCTTGATGTCCTCAGGCAGGAATTCCAGCACTATAACTAGGCTTGCAAGCTAGGCTTGCTCTAGGCTTGCAAGAGACCAGATGGACAAGTAAAGTTAATATACTTAAATATAACTTTAAATTCTCTTTTCAGGGTTGGGTTGTTTTACCTCTGAGCGGCACTTTTTTGCACACCATGGGCTAAATGGCCAGGTCACAAGGACCCCGTAGGTTCAGAGAAGGGGGGGACCCACTGGAACAGCTGTTGGGAGACAGATGGTAGCCTCCCGTCAAGGCCATCCAGCGTGTTCTTTAACGTGCACAGGGTATGGCTCTCCCGCACACGGGGTCACGGCTTAACGTCCCATCCGACGGACGGCGGCCTTTCCAAGCTCATCGGTGTCCCCTACTGACCGTGGGCAGGGCGGGGAATTTTGCGGAGATAAATCTCAACGCTGACCCAGCTGGGACTCGAACCTGGGAACTACAGATTACGAGCCTGGCGCGCTACCGACTGAGCCACCCCCGCCCCGGAAACAGCGATGAAACCTCGATATTTTGCATGTTTTTGTAATTAAATGTTTTCTAAAAAAAATTAGTAACGATCATCATTAAAAGGAGCTTAACAAAAAAAAATAATTAGAATAAAGAATCAGTTGAATGCTAATTGGAATCTTTGGCTAACAAAGGAAGCAATACAGGCAGCATGTAAGCACTGTGATTAATTCTACTCCCATTGTTTGTAATGAAGACAGATACTGCGTAATGTCGGCCATATATCACAGTCTGAAGTTATTTTATAAACCCCCAGGGGTAGATGAAATTATTACTGAAATGCTTAGAGTTAGGAACGTTTGTGTTATCACGTGACTGACTGAAATTATGAATATATTTTATGATAAAGGTGTTCCTAAGGATTTTATTTGGGATATTATTTATTCCTATTTTTTAAAATGGTGATAGCATGTCGTCTGATATTTAGCGAGGAATTGGTTTGTTTTCTGTTTCTATCCCAGATAAAGTTCCGTCCATTATTGCGCGTAATAATTTGTTTCATAGACATCTGCGTAATGTACACAGTGGGCCGTCCCATGGCCGAGTTGTTAGCGCGCTTGGCTACTGATCTAAGGGACCTGGGTTCGAGCCCCGGGTAAGCATGGCTGTTTGTGTCGTTTTTCTGCTGAGGTCCTGCCATCCTCTCAGATCTTCTACTCTGGCATAAAAACTTACAGGCTCTTGTCAGACCTCTGTGGCAAGCAGCTGCTTGAGGGGGTATTTATTTTTATTTACACAGTGGACTCAAAAGTGCTCGGAGATGCATAGATTAAAAATATCTTAAGACTGCTTAAGTTAAAATAAATTGAGTTTAAAAAACCTGTGGTTATTAGCTTTAATGGATTTGAAAAAGGCTTTTGACTCTGTTGATTGGCATAATTTGGGTTGATCTTTGGATCATACGGAACAGCAGACAAGTTAGTTAGCATAATGAAAGCTGTAGTAAAGTGTGTAACGATTAGTTTAGCATTGCTAGTGCATTTAGACAAGGGTGCATTTTGTCTCCTTTTCTCTTTAGTTTTATTATTACGTTATACGGAATTCTTTGCAAGGGAAAGGTTTTGGCTTTAAGTGATCTAGAGTCGGGGTTCTCGACGTGGGGTACGCGGTGAAATTCTTTTGGGCTACGTCGTGAGAGCTCAAAAGTCGCTAGATCTAGTAACAAAGTAAAAATAACCATTGTTATACTATAACAATAGTTTTACCAAGGAGTACTCCAGTTGCATACACATTTCCAAGGTGTACGTGAAGCATAAAAGGTAGAGAACCACTGGTCTAGAGATTTCAAAATTTCTGAATTAAATTATGATGATGATTTGACTCTGTTGGCTAATGATGTTGATGAGATGAATTCTTTCATTGGGCTGTCGATGAGACTGGTAATAGAGTAGGTTTGGTCATAAACAGAGAAAAAACCTTAAGTGATGAGTATTAGTCAGGCAGATGGTGTTTCAGTTGCTTTGAACGAGTGCACTGTTCAGCAAGTATCGCAGTTAAATTATCCCAGGAACTGTGCAATAGGTACTGATGATGTGCGGCATGAGGTAAACAGAAGAATAGGGATTGCTGCTGGGACTTTTAAGAAGCTATTGATAGTGTGGGAAAACAGGCGATACACCTAAAGACTAAAATTAAGCTATATAATAGTTTGGTCCTTTAAAATTATGGTAGTGAAATATGTACCGTTATGAGCAAGAGGAAATATGATGCCTTTGATTCTAGATGTTTACACAGTATATTAGATATCTTGACTTTGTAAGTAATGTTTCATTCAGACGAAGGAGTCTGCAACCACTTTTGAGTAGCATATTGACTACGGTGGTTAGACCATGTTACCTGTGTGAATATCTACATGCTAGTTGTTTTGTGGGTTGTTTTACCTCTGAGCGGCACTTTTTTTTGCACACTATGGGCTAAATGGCCAGGTCACATGAACCCCGAAGGCTCAGAGTTGGGTTGGGTTGTTTTACCTCTGAGCGGCACTTTTTTGCACACCATGGGCTAAATGGCCAGGTCACATGGACCCCGAAGGCTCAGAGAAGGTTGGGGGAGGGGACCCACTGGAACAGCTGTTGGGAGACAGATGCGTTTGAGGACTAAATTTCACACAGTGGTTGATCCTCCGTAGCCCATGTCGACTTGTGAATTTTGTTGTTTGTTGATATCTTATTAAATAATTATTCAACAAAAGTAATTGCATGTAAACATATCACGAAACTCTTA
The DNA here is from genome assembly GCA_038380435.1 of Ryuthela nishihirai. Lineage (NCBI taxonomy): Eukaryota > Metazoa > Arthropoda > Arachnida > Araneae > Heptathelidae > Ryuthela > Ryuthela nishihirai. Next base: position 9,883 of record JAWZYU010001475.1, read on the forward strand.
TCGCTTTGTCTTATGTTGAACAGACTTCAACGTGGTCGCCATTGGTGGTGCAGCAACTATCCATTCGATATTGACGGGCCGGGAGAGGGGGGCGGGGTCAGTTTGTAGCATTCTAGGCTCGTAATCTGCAATTTCCAGTTTCGAGTCCAACCTATGCCAACGTTGAGGTTTATTTTTACTAAACTCTCCACCCTGCCCTCGGTCAGTAAGGGATACTGATGGGCTTGGAAAGGCCGCCATTCGTCAGATGGAACATTAAGCCGAGACCCCGTTTGCAGTAGGGGACACCGATGGGCTTGGAAAGGCCGCCGTCCGTCGGATGGGACGTTAAGTCGTGGCCCCGTGTGCGGGAGTGCCATCCCCTGTGCACGTTAAAGAACACGCTGGGTGGCCTTGACGGGAGGCTACCATCTGTCTCCCAACAGCTGTTCCAGTGGGTCCCCTCCCCCAACCTTCTCTGAGCCTTCGGGGTCCTTGTGACATGGCCATTTAGCCCATGGTGTGCAAAAAAGTGCCGCTCAGAGGTAAAACAACCCAACCCCGTTTTCGGGAGAGCCATAGCCTGTGCACGTTAAAGGACACGCTGGATGGCCTTCACAGAAAGCTACTGTCTGTCTACTAACAGCTGTTCAGTGGGTCCCCTCCCCAACTTTCTCTGAGCTCTTGGAGCCCTTGTGACCTGCCCATGTAGCGCATTGTGTGCAAAAAGATGCTGCTCAGAGGGAAAACAATCCAAGTTCCACCACACTCGGGTGCGGGGGTGGCTCAGTCGGTAGCGCGCCAGGCTCGTAATCTGTAGTTCCCAGGTTAGAGTCCCAGCTGGGTCAGCTTTGAGATTTATCTCCGCAAAATTCCCCGCCCTGCCCACGGTCAGTAGGGGACACCGATGGGCTTGGAAAGGCCGCCGTCCATCGGATGGGACGTTAAGCAGTGGCCCCGAGTGCGGGAGAGCCATACCCTGTGCACGTTAAAGAACACGCTGGATGGCCTTGACGGGAGGCTACTATCTGTCTCCCAACAGCTGTTCCAGTGGGTCCCCTCCCGCAACCTTCTCTGAGCCTTCGGGGTCCATGTGACCTGGTCATTTAGCCCAGGTCACATGGACCCCGAAGCAAAAAAAGTGCCGCTCAGAGGTAAAACAACCCAACCCACCATACTCGGCTTAGTATATCTGGTGTTAGAACTGTAGCAACTCTTTCTGTCGATTACTGTAAACAAGGATTTTTGTTGAAATACACGATGTTTTAAATGCATCCGCCTGAACAAGACGTCCAATGGTGTCAAATGTCCACGTGTCGGTCCAGTTGGTCTCATCCTTATACTAGCTCCGAGCCTTGCATACTTATGACTTTGCCATTCAGCCCATTTTGTGTAAAAGCTGTACAGTCGCAAAAAAATATCCGAACACTATGGTTGATTATAGAATTCAGAAAAAATATCTGGCAACGATTTTTTTTAGAAATTAGTGATCTTGCAACCTTCGTGTCACGTGACACGAAGGTTGCCAGATCACGAATTTCTAAAAAAAAAATCGTTGCCAGATATTTTTTTTAATTCTATAATCAACCATAGTGTTCGGATATTTTCTTTTGAGCGACTGTATCACTAAAAAACAAAAATCAGAAAGCAAACCGACTGTAAAAAAAACGAGAAACTCTTAGCTAAACCATTAACTCATGACCCAGGGGGGGCTAGAGACTTAATAGACGGTGTTTACGAGCTTGCCAAGATAGGCAAGCTCGTAAACACAGTCTCGTAAAAACCCCTCCCACCACCCCGGGAGGTTTTATGAGACCTCTTTAGCAAGATATTTTGTCTACTTTAGTGGTACTCTTCGGCGGCACGAACCTCCTACGACGTTTCATTTCCTTCGGTCATTAACCAACACATTTTACAACAAAAACGGATTTTGAGGTGACAAATACGGCAATGAGTGTATTAAACAAAATAGCAATCTTCGTAAATAGGACGACTCCATAAAAGTCCCAAGAATGGATTATATCTGCAGTTCTTTATTCGCTGCTCATTTATTGCCTATTTTGTACTTTGAATCCAAATATTTGAGTGGAGTTATTGTGGGTTGTTTTACTTCTGAGTGGCACTTTTTTGCACACCATGGGCTAAATAGCCAGGTCACATGGACCCCGAAGGCTCAGAGAAGGTTGGGGGAGGGGACCCACTGGAACAGCTGTTGGGAGACAGATGGTAGACTCCCGTCAAGGCCATCCAGTGTGTTCTTTAACGTGCACAGGGTATGGCTCTCCAGCACACGGGGCCACGGCATAACGTCCCATCCGACGGACGGCGGCCTTTCCAAGCCCATCGGTGTCCCCTACTGACCGTGGGCAGGGCGGGGAATTTTGCGGAGATAAATCTCAACGCTGACCCAGCTGGGACTCGAACCTGGGAACTACAGATTACGAGCCTGGCGCGCTACCGACTGAGCCACCCCCGCCCATTTGAGTGGAGAAATTCGATACTTCGGTAGTTCTTATGTCCCCAACAGCATCTTGCAATTAGCACGAGATAGTCAGTGTTGCCATACTGAATTGAGATAACTAAAAAAAAGCAATAAAATTAACGTGGCTGTATAATCGCGATAAATGTGCTATTTCCGTTAGAGCTTTCTGAAATATTGAAAATAATACACGGTCCCCTTTTCTACCTTCCCTGACCCCCAGGGGGCCGAGGACCACAGGGTGTATAACCACTGGTTAAAATGTTAAAACATTTAACTTTTGTTACTTTAGAATTATTTTACATTTGGGATGATGAAGCAAAAAACAACTTTCGAATTCTCATATTTTTTCATGATGGACTCTTTTCTAAAAAGAGAAAAGGAATCCTCGCGTGGCGAGCTCGCCTTAGCATAAACCAAAGCTCAACAGCTGCATCACAAGGCCCTCTCCCATCCTTAATCATACCTACAGTACTGTGCGAATTAGTTGGGACAAACGAAGCCTGGAGAAACTCTTCGATCCGGCCACATCCAGCAATCCCCCAACACCCACCCAAGATCAGGTTTTGAGGATGTTTCGCAGCTTCCGGGCCACAGACGCTTCACCCCATTGAAGGAATGATGGACAACAAAAAGTACATAGGCGTTCTGGAGGCGAAAATGATCCCAACACTGCAGAAACTGTTTCCTAACGGCGATGGGGTATTTCAACAGGATCTGGCTCCATGCCACAATTCTAAGCTTGCTAAGAGCTTCTTTACCCAGCAACATTTGAAGGTATTGGAGTGGCCAGGAAATTCACCTGATCTAAACCCCATTTAAAATTTGTGGGCCATTATTAAAGCGCGCATATCTAAGATGGATTGCACGACGAAAACCAAAATGATAGAAAGTGTCATGAAAGTGTGGTACCACGACCCTGACGTGAAGGAGATGTGTGGAAAGCTAGTGGAATCAATGGTCGAGAGGGTGAAAGAACTAATTAAAGCTAAGGGGGTCACATTCACTATTAACCACACTATTAAACAAATAAATACTTTAGTTGTGTCTTTGTTACTGCATTTTCCTATTGTCCCAACTAATTTGCACTAATACTGTATGCTAGGGGTTAAACTAGCTACTGTTCAAATGGAATCACTTTCCAAACATATCGATGTCCTCTATGCCCGAGGGCAGGGTCAAGGTCACCTTGATACACCAGGCCTGGACAGCTTTGAACAAAAGGAGGGAAGAAAGGATGGAAATTAATTACGCATAAATATATAATTGACTTAATTGATTTAAATTTTAAGTTAAAGCCATTTATTTTTAAACCAGTTAAAATAATTTATTTGTTAGAGTTTCATTAGAATATTTAAAAATATTATAAAATTTATTACCATATTTTTTAAAATAATTAACTACCAGTTGAATTTTTAGGAAAGTAAATATAATTAATACTGCTGATTTTTGAAAATCAGTTTGTCTGTTACTGCAGTGTTCAAAGCTTGCTATATCGAGATATTAGGATTCGAAAATGGGAATTGCAGATAACGAGATTGGAAAGATGCCAATCCCGGCCTGAATCGGCGAATATTTCGCAACCGGCGCTGCCGTTCAGCTAGTAGTTCAACTAGTAAAGTTAATATTTTTAATCGTATATTTTGTTTTTACTGCACCAAAGGTTTGTTTCGCGAGTTGCACCATCTGCTGATACTTGAGCACAGAATCAACACGAAGAATTTGCCCGGTGTCGCTCAGGGCGTTTTTGACGTCAGCACGCGCTCTCATAGCCCGTGGCTTTTGTCGCAAACTATCGAGATTTTGATTTCGACAGATTTTGGTATCTGTTTCGTAGGCGGGTTCCTCCTGCCTGACCCCATGTCTCAGAGAAGGTTGGGGGAGGGGACCCACTGGAATAGCTGTTGGGAGACAGATGGTAGCCTCCCGTCAAGGCCATCCAGCCCGAGACGATGTTCTTTAACGTGCACAGGGTATGGCTCTCCCGCACACGGGGCCATGGCTTAACGCCCCATCCGACGGACGGCGGCCTTTCCAAGACCATCGGTGTCCCCTATTGACTGTGGGCAGGGCGGGGAGATTTAGCGGATATAAATCTCAACGCTGACCCAGCCGGGACTCGAACCTGGGAACTGCAGATTACGAGCCTGGCGCGCTACCGACTGAGCTACCCCCGCCCGTGCAATGGGACGACTTAAAATAATAATGCCCTTGGAAAAGTGAGGGATCTGGCAACAGCAGCAGATTTAAATGTTACAATGACTCTTATGTTGCATTTAGGGAGCAGTAAATGGCAACAATAAATTTGACAGCGTTTATAGTTTCCCGTAGAAATAGAATGGTAATTATTTTTGCTTCTAGCAAGCCCCCCTTTTGGAATTTAGACTTGAAATTTGGTACTGCACCTCAGACCACAACCAGAAACATTCTCGAAAAGTTTGAAGCGTCTACCCCGATTTCCCGATGAGTTACGTCTACCAGAAACACCTTATAGTTTTAAAGATTAAGTGTTCAAAAAAAGGGTTGATGACCTGGAATTTTTACTTCAAAATAGCCCTTTAACTTTTCGATTTTTCCTGCACTAAATGGGGCGGGGGTGGCACAGTCGGTAGCGCGCCAGGCTCGTAATCTGTAGTTCCCAGGTTCGAGTCCCAGCTGAGTTAGCGTTGAGATTTATCTCCGCAAATTTCCCCGTCCTGCCCACGTTCAGTAGGGGACACCGATGGGCTTGCAAAAGGCCACCGTCCGTCGGATGGGACGTTAAGTCGTGGTCCCGTGTGCGGGAGAGCCATACCCTGTGCACGTTAAAGAACACGCTGGATTTCCTTGACGGGAGGCTACCATCTGTCTCCCAACAGCTGTTCCAGCGGGTTCCCTCCACCAACCTTCTCTGAGCCTTCGGGGTTCTTGTGACCTGGCCATTGTGTGCAAAAATATCCCACTCATAGGTAAAACAACCCAACCTGCACGAAATGTGTTTTTAAATTACCAACACTGGAATTCGGTTATTAATAAAAAAACTGAAGACACTTCCAATAAAATATTCACTGGAAGGAAGTAGTAAAATTTCAGACACTTAAAAGAATCGATTTTTGTGTGGTATTTCCGGTAAGGGAATGCCATTAGAGAAGCATTATGAGCTGGCATTGTCAGCTGTGGGATATTAATATTTATGCAGCTGCTATGGCAAAGAGAGAAAAGGAGATTACGCATTTATGAGTCATATGTGACCGTTATGAACAGGGAAAGGGATTCTTTGTCAGTTCCTGTTGTGCGTGTTGAGCTTTTGATTTATTATGATGCATTAATCTTTCGCAATCAATATTACGTCCAACTGAAATGCAGAACGAAATGTTAAAACGATATTTATTTCTATTCGACTTGTTTCTTATTTTTGTAGTGTCAAGGGATAGCCTATAAATTACCTCGAGGAGGATGTTGTGACTGTTTCGTCGTGTTATATGAAAGTATTAGGAGAAAGTCGTTTATTTGCGCCACATTTGTTGTTGGGTTGTTTTACCGATGAGTGGTACTTTTTTTGTACACATTGGGCTAATGGACCAGGTCACAAGGACCCCGAAGGCTCAGAGAAGGTTGGGGGGAAGGGACTCACTGGATTTCTGTTGGGAGACAGATGGTAGCCTCCCGTCAAGACCATCCAACGTTTAATGTGGCTCTCCCGCAAACGGAGGTTCTCCATATGGCTCTCCCGTACACGGAGGCTCTCCATATGGCTCTCCCGTACGCGGAGGCTCTCCATATGGCTCTCCCGTACACAGAGGCTCTCCATATGGCTCTCCCGTACACAGAGGCTCTCCATATGGCTCTCCCGTACACAGAGGCTCTCCATATGGCTCTCCCGTACAGTCGCTCAAAAAAATATCCGAACACTATGGTTGTGACACGAAGGTTGCCAGATCACTAATTTCTAAATGAATCGTTGCTAGATATTTTTTCTGAATTCGGTAATCAACCATAGTGTTCGGATACTTTTTTGAGTGACTGTACACGGAGCCACAGCTTAACGTACCATCCGAAGGAGGAAGCCTTTCCAAGCCAATAAGTGTCCCTTATTGACAGTGGGAAGAGCGGGGAGTTTTGCGGAGATAAATCTCAACGGTAACCCAAGGTGGGATTCGAACCTGGGGACTGCAGATTACGAACCTGGTGCGCTACCGACTAAGACCACCTTGATACACCAGGCCTGGACAGCCTTGAGCGAAAGGAGGGAAGGAGGGAAATTAATTATGCATAAAAATATAAATTTTCAAGAAATTACCTAAATTTTTTATTTTTAAATCTGCTAAAATAGTGCAATTTACTCATTAGAGTTTTATTTAAATTCTGAAATATTTTAAAATTATCAAATTTTCAAAACAACTACCAGTGAAATTTTTAGAAAACGATATACGAGAAAAATTGGTATATAGTTAAAATTTAGATATTCTCTCACTGTAGTGTCTAGGCCTGATATATCGAAATGGCCTTGCTAAGATCCACTCTATATACACCTAAGATCGTACCAAGGAGTGTCTAAGGGAGAAGAGAGCTAGCTTCCATAGACGTAATGTAAACTTTTCGATTGTAGCGCCCTCTAAACATGGCAAATTCGTGTATTGCAGTGAAGCCACCTAGCCAGGAGAGGAGCCAGTTCCTTGCGTTATTTTTCCACAGCCCAGCAAGGTTTTCAATAGCTTACACCACGTGACTAATTTTACATACACTTTGACTTTGCTCAAAGTGTCCATTTCTTAAATTTTACTATCATGATTTTCTTTTCACAAGGATTAGTTTAAATTATTTTGGTAAATAAAATCTCATTTTGTAAAACAAGAGGTAGCTATGCTCAACATAAAAATTTTAATATTTTGAACATTCTACTATATTTAATATATTATAATAAATTGAAATTTATGGCTTAATGCGAGAAACATGTTTTGTTTAATTATATTTTATAGAATTTAGGATATTTTCAATTAAAGTCACATCGAGTTTTTTACTTGTATAAACTGTCAATAGATGGCAGCAGGCACTTCTCGTATCAACCATAAAAGAATTTAGTATTAGAACAAACTGCAGACACCTATATATGTCGATATGATCCAGGGAACACCAAACTGCAACATACATTGACTTACATGTTCGCAACATGATTAAATGTATTAATTTACATATTAATTTTAAAAATTCTTCAAAATTACTCAAAAGAAACATACAACGGCTTATCCAGGTATCGTAAAATATACTCCTGAACGGGATAAAATACTCACTGAATAACTTTAGGGTCAGCTATCACTATGCCAAACAGTCGTAGGTGTTAGACACGTTGAAACACTGATTAAATCGCAATAAATATACCAAGAGTAAGACAAACCACAGCTGCAGTGGACTAAAAATGATTGCACTGCGCATGCGCAGATCGCCCTTTACAGTTGTTTTTGTGCTTGTACATCAATTTGCCACGTTCAGCTTCGGTAAAATTCCGCAGAACGGCGCCACTTACGCCTTAGACCTTCTTTGATCGTACAGGTAAGTAAAATTTAATCAAATTTATTTTATTAGAAACAAACTGGTAGCTATTTATTTTTAAAACCGATAACTAACTTTCGAATCTTTAATAATATTTTTAATATACTTATAAATTTTTAGCACTTAGCTTCAAATAAAATAAACTAGTAGTTAAACTTTATGTGGTTGAATTTATAGATCTCGCAGTTAATTTCTGACATAAGAATTCTCTAATAAAGTGGTAGGAATCTATTGATTCCTTAGAGAATTCTGTTTACTTCTTAGAGGCATTTTTTTTTGCCAAATTTAGTGAAGAAGTAAAACAATTCAGTCGAAAACCTAATGTCCCTTATGGAGTACCCATGTGAATTTACATTTTCAACTTAAAAAAAATATAAATACCCCTCTCAAGTAGCTGCTTGCCACAGAGGTCTGACAGGAGCCTGTCCGTTTATATGCCTTAGTAGAAGATCTGTGAGGATGGCAGGACCTCAGCTGAAAAACAACACAAACATCCGTGCCTTATTTTGGTCTCGAACCCTGATTCCTTAGTTCAGTAGCCAAGCGCGCTAACAACTTTAAGTTTGAAAAAAAAAAACATTGCGGAAACAGACCTTTGAACGAAATTTCAGATTCAAACTAACGTTATTTGATATTGACATCGAATCCCACTGTACTTCAAAATATCACAGATCCCCCTTGAAATGTTTACAGCAAATCGAAAACATTTATCGCTTTGAGACATTTTAGATTGATAATTTTATAATGAAATAGAAGACTTTTTTTTTTTCAATAAAAGAGAAAGCAAAATTTTTGTTACGTTTCAGGAGGCTTCAGACCAAGGTAAGCTCGGTTGTGGGTTGTGGGTTGTTTTACCTCTGAGCGGCACTTTTTTGCACACCATGGGCTAAATGGCCAGGTCACATGGACCCCGAAGGCTCAGAGAAGGTTGGGGGAGGGGACCCACTGGAACAGCTGTTGGGAGACAGATGGTAGCCTCCCGTCAAGGCCATCCAGCGTGTTCTTTAACGTGCACAGGGTATGGCTCTCCCGCACACGGGGCCACGGCTTAACGTCCCATCCGACGGACGGCGGCCTTTCCAAGCCCATCGGTGTCCCCTACTGACCGTGGGCAGGGCGGGGAATTTTGCGGAGATAAATCTCAACGCTGACCCAGCTGGGACTCGAACCTGGGAACTACAGATTACGAGCTTGGCGCGCTACCGGCTGAGCCACTCCCGCCCCAGGTAAGCTCGGAAACCTCCACTTAGGAATACCACTCATTTCCACTCCCAACGATTACTTTCGATTTAAGACGCACATACAGTAAATTTCAACGTAGCCGAGTGAAAAACACTTTTTTAGTTTGGACTTATTAGTTTCGTTTGTCCAACAAGGAAGGAAATGTCGAATTATTTGCCCTGATAGTTTCCATTTTGAGTTACGACCTTAAATACCTCAATTTAGCTTTTTTATCTTCGGCAAACAGCGACGAAATGAGATGATAGCAAGAACGCTTTTAATGGGCAGCTTTATCTCTGAGATGACTCACTGCTTATCGGCTGTTCAGGGGACAACTTAAAGATAATCAAGAATGACTAACATTTGACTAAATTTGTTTCCCCTCCTAACATCCTTTATCTATCGCAAAAGTGGATATCAGGATCTCGAATCTAGGGGGGGGGGGGGATTGGGCAAGGATCAATGACTCTCCCCCTCCCCTCTGAGAAAACTAGTATGGGTAATAAAAGGTAAAAAATTGTTTAAAGACCTCTTAAAACGAAAGGGAAATGCTTTATTTTAACGAAAATCCAGTCTCTTGTCCCCACTTTTTTTATTTTTTAAAAACTTTTTAACCTCCATCCCTTTATTTTTTTTCCAAATTCCGGAAATGTCGAATGTTTTGAAGTTGTTGAAGTGATGATGATAACCTCATCCATCTTACTTTACCTACTAATGCGACTTCATATCTTTTGTAGTCTCATGAATGATATTTGGTTAAACCATATTTATGTAGGTCTTTTGTCGCAAAGGTGGGCTACATCAGTGGTTTTTATATTAGGTAACACGAGATTTTAAAAAATATCGGAATATTTTTTTTTATTCTTCGATCGCAAATTGAAAAATATTTATCGCAGGAACAGTCAAACAGAAAGTTAATCAACTTTTAAGAAATAATTATACTGAAAAAATTGAATTTCGCCGCTGAGTGGGATTCGAACAAACATATCTTAGTTACATGCCAAGTATTCTGACCCCCAGACTATCAAGGACTAGTTCATTTCTCAGCTAATTGTAGCACATAACGGACTAGCCGTGGATAGTTTAGGGGGCAGAATACCCGGCATGTAGCAAAAACGTGGGTTCAAGTCCCACTCATCGCCATTATTTCTTGAATTTCTATATCAACAACTAGTCCGTGAATTTATTTTTGATTTTTATTACCTTTTATACTGTGTTGATGGAAGAGAGAAAAAATGTAAGAAAACTTTTTAAGATGTACTTCACATACTCACGCTTAAGATAAAAGCACAAGAAATCATATGTGAGAATTTCTACATTCCTAAAGACTACAATTATGGATTTTAGTACCGTTCAGTTATTTACAGTTTTCGGAAAATATTCTTGAAAATAGTGCGATACTAAATACCCCTTCTAGTGATTTTTTTTTTTTGAGAAAAGCAACAAGAAGGTTATCGAAAAAGTTTAAGTTATGCGCTGATGGGGATTCATAGTCCCACTGAATCAACTCCAGATGCAGCCCTGGGCTGGATTGTTTTACAACTAAGCGGCATTTTGTTTCACACAATGGGCGAAATGGCCAGGTCACAAGGATCCCGAAGGCCGGGAGAAGGTTAGGGGAGGGGGAACCACTAGACAGCTCTAGGAGACAGATGGTACCTTCCCGTCAAGACCATCTAGCTTGTTCTTTAACGTGCACATGGAATGGCTCTCTTCCGCACACGGGATTACGGCTAACGTCTCATCGGACGGACGGTGGCCTTTCCAAACCCGTTAGTGTCCTCTCCTGACCGAAAGCAGGGCGCGAGGAGGGTTCAGGCTACAACCCTGATACAACAGCACATGTCGTATTGACACTGTGGCCTGCTTGACACGAGTCCTTCCAAGCCGCACTAGTGTCTTTTTCCGACTGAGAACAGTAAGTTGAAGACGAGTGTTGAAAAATCTCAAAACTAGCACAATTAGGAATCGAACCTGGGAATCTCGAGTTACGAAACAGACACACTACTCTCTGTGACACTTTCAGGTCCATAGAGAGTTGGTTAGGTCAATAGTTTGCCAGCCTCATAATCTGATGCTCCCGAATTCGATTTCCCATTGAGTCTGTGCTAAGATTGTCTCCACTGAGGATTCAAACCTCAGTGAGGAAGTGGATATCTATGAGGTTGGAAAAGCCGCCGTCCGTTAGATGCGAAGTCAAATCATCTTTTTTTTTTTTAGAAAATGACAATGGCAATTTGAAGTCATATTCAACGATAGTAAAATATTAATGAGTAAAATTCGTTTAACAATCGTTGAGATTTTACTTTTTGTTGTTGTACCAATTTCAATGGGTTATGCTACCTCTGAGCTATTGGTCTAAACGACTTAGGTCCTAAGGGCTCAGAGAAGAACACTCACTGGACAACAGTTACGATACACGTGGTAACTTCCCGTCAAAGCCATCCAGCGTATTCCTTAACGAGTACAGGGTGTGGCTCTGTTGCATACAGAGTCACGACTTAACGACCCATCTGAGGGACGGTGACTTTTCCAAGCCCATCGACGTCCCCTTTCTCACCGAAAGGAATTGGGCGGGGAAAATTTTAAATGCTGGCACAGTTGGGATTCGAACCTGTGAACTGAAGATTACGAAGCTAGTGCAGTGTCGACTGAGCTCCATCCATTTTAAGGAGTACTATCAGTAGACTATTTCGTAATATGGGTTATTTTACCTCAGAGTAGTCGGGGGGGGGGGGGCAGGCTCGTAATCTTCAGTTACCAGGTTCGAGTCCCACTTTATTTCAGATTTATCCATTCTCTGTCCTTCATTGGTAAGGGACACCGATAGCAGGTGAAGGGCACCAGACCTTGGATGAGTCGTTAAGCTGTGGCTAGTGTGCAGGTTGGGTTGTTTACCTCTGAGCGGCACTTTTTCTCACACCATGGGCTATATGGCCAGATCACATGGACCCCGAAAGCTTAGAAAAGGTTTGGGGAGGGGACCCACTCGAACAGCTGTTGGGAGACAGATGGCAGCCTCCCGTCAAGGCCATCTAGCATGTTCTTTAACGTGCACAGGGTATGGCTCTCCCGCACACGTTGCCACAGCTTAACGTCCCATCCGACGGACGGCGGTCTTTCCAAGCCCATCGGTGTCCCCTGCTGACCGTGGGCAGGGCGGGGAATTTTACGGAGATAAATCTCAACGCTGACCCAGCAGGGACTCGAACCTGGGCTAGGGTGCAGGTGAGTCATGCCCTGCGCACGTTAAAGAAAACTCTCGATGGCCTTGAAGGAAAGCTGTCATCTGTCTTAACAGTTGTTCAGTGGGTATCCTTCCCCCAACCTTTCCTTCGCCCTCCGGAGTCCTTGTGACCTGACCATTTAGACTATTGTGTGCTAAAAGCAAACACCACTCAGAGGTAAACCAACTCAACCTCTGAGCGGCACTATTTTTTTATACACAATGGATTTAATGGGCAGGTAATAAGGACCCCAAAACTCAGGTGACCCAGATGATAGCCTCCCTTTAAAGCCATCTAGTGTGTGCTTGAACGTACGCAAGGCATGCACACGGGGTGCATACGGAGATATAGCAACCCATCTGACAGATGCGGCATTTCCAAGCCCAACAATGTTCCAATTTTCACCGAGGGAAGAACAGGAGCTAGAGGAGACATGATATGCTCTGATTTGCATCAGGCAGAGCGATCCTTTTTCTTTCTCACTTAATTGAGGTTTTTACCAATACAGAAGGTTGGGTTGTTTTACCTCTGAGCGGCACTTTTTTTGCACACCATGGGCTAAATGGCCAGGTCACATGGACCCCGAAGGCTCAGAGAAGGTTGGGGGAGGGGACCCACTGGAACAGCTGTTGGGAGACAGATGGTAGCCTCCCGTCAAGGCCATCCAGTGTGTTCTTTAACATGCACAGGGTATGGCTCTCCCGCACACGGGACCACGGCTTAACGTCCCATCCGACGGACGGCGGCCTTTCCAAGCCCATCGGTGTCCCCTACTGACCGTGGGCAGGGCGGGGAATTTTGCGGAGATAAATCTCAACGCTGACCCAGCTGGGACTCGAACCTGGGAACTACAGATTACGAGCCTGGCGCGCTACCGACTGAGCCACCCCCGCCCCCCAATACAGAAGGAACAGACAAACAGGGTGGCACATTAGCTTTCACTTCAGGAGGGAAAGATGCGGAATTCAACAGCTGTAGCCGAAAGCCCAACCATACCTGACCTCAAGTGGTCGCTCTTCACATCCAGGTTAACCACTTCCGATAAACAACACGACACTCAGACTCCTCAAAAATAGCACCCCGTGGATAAAATGACAAGCAGTACCCCAATTTATTCCTTTACAGTGTAAGGTCAGACACGGAATTGTCTGGTGGTACAAATAAATGCAGACTTAGTAGAACTGTACAACATCGTCCACTGTTTATACTCACCAACGAGAAATCCCATCTCCCAGGCGGCAATGTCAACGTCTAGTGCAGAGACAGACCCCTGGGTGGAATTTAGGACTTCAGTTCGTCTACAGATGCTCGCTTCCACATAGCACCTATTCTTGGAAAGTAAGGGGGAAGGAACGTGGGAAGTAGCTAGCGAGGTAGAAGAGTGAGTCAGTTAGATCCGAGTTTTTGAACAGAGTAAATAGTAGCAGTTAGATTCGGAACCAGTAGAAGTACGTGGCGGCCACAGCTCTGGTCTGCCCCGGGCAGATTGAGTATCGAAAATGAAGTATTGAAATATAGGAATCGTCGGAAATGAAGTATCGAAATATAGGGATCGTCGGAAATGAAGTATCGAAATATAGGGATCGTCGGAAATGAAGTATCGAAATATAGGAATCGTCGGAAATGAGTGTACAGATCTGTGGTGAATGAGACCAATTTGAGACTGCTTAATGCTGAAATCGTATTCGACCAAAACTTAGTGCAACCCGAGCAGATAGAAGAGGTACAGCATGCAAGAGCAGTGGGGCTTAATGCATCGAGGCAAGTAGTTTCAATGCAACCTAAGGAACCCCCATTAGTGCTTTCCCCCTATGACGTCACTGACCACGTTCACTTCCGGCCAACATATACACTTCCACACAACTATACCGAGAAATAATAATAAAGCTATGCACACCGTGAGAATCATGCTGTTTTATTTACTTTTCGTTAACTGAATCTAGAAATCTGAAAACTGTATACAATATTGGAGAGGTGAAAACACATCTTTCGTACACTTTTCACAAGTATAGTGATTTTTCCATGAGATTTCCTAATAGAGCTATAATGCCAATTTGTTGAGGTTTGTAAAGTGTTAGGTTCTTTTGTAACTGACAGATAACATGTTTAGAACAAACGATTCATAGAAACATGAAAACAAACACACACACACACACACAAACACATGCACACACACATCCGATTCACTGAAACAAACATGAAAACATACGCACGCACACGCAATGCATGCATACAATTAACACATATACAGAGACGAAAGCAAGTATGTGACACAATATGGAAAAAAACTTGTATGCATACACTTATGTATAACACCATACACCACACAAGAATATACTTTGCATAAGATCAGAGAAACCGTACATACATAATCATTCATAAACAGACAGCTGTTGTACGTTTACTCGAATCGGATAGTCAACATATTTCTCACTAGATGGCGCTGGTTAAATGTCCAAAACACAGAAAATTGTTTTTTTAAACTGATACATGGTTCATCTTCCTTCGAAAGTTCTATCTTTTGTGCTCGTAAGAATAGTATATAGATATTAAGAAGGAGACACGTTTTATGTATCAATGAGTTCACACTGATATTTTTAAAAATTCTTCTCAACTGACTGTTTGGTTCACATACATCTGAAATGTAATATTCACATGCTTAACAAAATGTGAATGTTGCAGACTTGCATTTTCACTAGAAATGAACGTTGTTGTAACATGAACGCTCTAATACTTAAAAAATGAAGGGTTAAACCATGGTTACCGACCTTCTTGCTGCCCCTTAAGCTGGCACAGGGCGCCCTCTGTTTCGAATGCTTGCGTTTTCTTTTAATGTGAGAATGTGGGTAGTGTGCTTTCCTATCGCTTCTCTTTTTCAACCTTACGTCTGCAATATTGTTTGTCTTGCTTTGAAAGACTTTATGCATTAGGTCTTGTAAACGCAAAGTACTGTCTATCAGTTCTTTGAGCTCTTAGAATCGCGAAGCATTATGCTTATGGAATTTACAGGAGTAATGTTCCATAGACAGTATTCTTTCCAAACAGGATACATAACATTATCAAAAACGTGTGCTTACCAGAACCACTTTCACACGAACATTGTGTACTTGTTCTAAGAATTCCACACTAGTAGAAAATATTCTCATGCAGAAAAAATAACTAAACAGACATCTCCGTGTTAGATTGTAGTGAAACACCCTGTCTTTGTCGAAAAACTTGTGTTTGCAGCTAACCACCTTCACCCACACTTATGCGTTTATTCAAACGTACCGAGAGGACCGGGAACTCTGAAAAGAGCATGAGATAGCGGCTTGGAATACCGCCGAGAGAGCTTACGTTTCTTACGTTACGTTTTATTGGTTGCTGAAGTCAATGAATGCAATGTTAGGTCTAGCGGATAGATTCTGGGATCCAACTTTTCATGGAAATATTGGTGTTTTCCAGTGAGTTTTCAGATTTTTAATTTCCTGACAAAAGCGCCTATTCAGATTGTCTCCCGTTCGAATCATATTTAATACAGTCAACATACTATAATCGCTATGACTGTTCGTGCTACTTTCCTTTTCATACATTAGGAAATGGAAGGTTCGTGCATGTAAGAGTGAGTTCGAAATCAGTGTATCTTTGCTTTAAAAATAAATACGACTTCGCGCAGCTAATTGTCGTAACAGTTACCTTTCACA
>JAWZYU010001476.1:0-26000 GCA_038380435.1 Ryuthela nishihirai
AGAATGAAATATTTTGTTTTCCGCATTTAGCGCCCTCTAACAATGGATATTCAAACTAAAAGGATGAGAATAAATAATATAGTAATATTTTATTAATGCGTATAAAATACAGATAATTTTTTCATCTATCGCTTTAGCAAAAAATTCATTAGAAAATTTTTAAAACAACTAATTACCACTTTATATTTTAAGAGATGCACTTTAATTAAAACAGCTACATGTTTCAAAATTAATGATTCTCTTGCTATATTACTATTTTTAATATTTCAGAAAATTCTAGCAGAAGGACGTAACAAATTTGCGGCGATAAGTTTTATTGCTTTTAGCTGGAATTATGTCAATTCAGTGTGGCAACACTGACTCTTTCATACTGATCACACGATGTAATTGGCTGCTGATGACATCAAAATTTCTAGAACATCGAATATCTCCACTCAAATATTTAGCTTCAAATTGCAAAATAGCCAATAAAAAGAATATCAGATAAGGGAAAGCTATAATCCATTCTTGGGACTCTTAGGAAGTCTTCGTTAGAAGGATCTATAATTTAGTTAAATTGTGACAGATCATGATGGAAAGAGGTTTTTCATCGGTTGATTGCTTTCTTTGATCTTCAGATTTTGCCGCACCATTCCTTATGTTGGGTTGTTTTACCTCTGAGCGGCACTTTTTTGCACACCATGGGCTAAATGGCCAGGTCACAAGGACCCCGAAGGCTCAGAGAAGGTTGGGGGAGGGGACCCACTGGAACAGCTGTTTGGAGACAGATGGTAGCCTCCCGTCAAGGCCATCCAGCGTGTTCTTTAACGTTCACAGGTATGGCTCTCCGCACACGGTGCCACGGCTTAACGTCCCATCCGACGGACTGTGGCCTTTCCAAGCCCATCGGTGTCCCCTACTGACCGTTAGCAGGGCGGGGAATTTTGCGGAGATAAAACTCGACGCTGACCCAGCTGGTAATGGAACCTGGGAACTGCAGATTAGGAGCCTGGTGCGCTACCGACTGAGCCACCCCCGCCCCCATTCCTTATGTAAAATAGAGTATTGATTCTGCAATTTCATTGCCACAAGGAATATGTTATTACATATAATAACTAATGTCATCCAGAAAGATCAGAAAGCTACTTGTAAACATTTCCTCTCCGCTTTAGTGGACATTGAAACAGTTTTTGAAAATTAAGTGTAATATATATATATTTAAATAATATTTTTCAGCCTACTTTCCGTTTGCTAGTATTTTCAAAAGGGAACGCCCCCCCCCCCCAATCTCAACCTGTAACTATATGTAGCACACTAATAAAAAATGAATTAGAAACAACTAAATGCTAATTGCACACACAGAGTTATCTTATGGAATTTCTTAAATTTTCAACCGTCTTAGAATTTCGATGAGGGGCTGCTAGGCCTAAGGATTCACTCCCCCCCTACCCGATTACGGGCGCCATGATTCGCATAAAATTCTCCAACAGAACTTCCCCCACTCCTGGGGGCGTGGTAGATTAGTCGGTAGCATCTCGTTCGTATTCTACAGCTCCCAGGTTCGAGTCCCAGCTGGGTCAACGTTGAGATTTATCTCCGCAAAACTCGCCCTCGGTCAATAGGGGACACCGATGGGCTTTGAAAGGCCCCCGTCCGTCGGATGGGACATTGAGCCGTGACACAGTTTACAGGAGAGCCATACCATGTTCATGTTAAAGAACATGCTGGATGGACTTGACAGGAGGATACCATCTGTCTCTCAAGAGCTGTTCCAATGGGTCCCCTCCCCCCAACCTTCTTTGAGCCTTCGGGGTCCTGGTGACCTGGCCATTTAGCGCTTTGTGTGCAAAAAAAATGCCGCTCAAAGGCGAAACAATCTAATCCTCCCCAACAACACTCAATAATCGAATGTAGTATGCCAACCCCTTCTTCAAAAATAAGTCACCCACTTAAACATTTCAAACATCGTATTTTACAAATTTTAAATCACCGAATTTCAATTACTGAGGGGAAAAAAACATCGGTTTAATTAAGCATGACAATAAATGCCTGGCAAGCGTAATAAAACATTTCTTAACACGTTATCGAGCATTAAGAAAACTGCACACAAGCATTCCTATATCGAATGCATTTTTCTTTCAACGCAAGTAGCCAATCCCTAAAAGAAGACGACTTCTCAAAAGATCGGAGCGTCTTTTTTAACGCGTACCATTTCTCTATTTGCGGGCCGTTTATTTTCCCTGACAGCAGAAGCATCTTATTCCCATGCCTGGGGTGAAGAATCATTTGTTTCTTGCTCATCTCCGCCTTACACGCTCACAGCGCCGCCCTTGGAAACAAACCGCTTACGAACCAAAACGCACTTTCCCCTCCCTCCATTAATCACCGTTGGATGTCGCTGTGGAGACAGACAAATACCTGCTCTCGAGAATAACAGAAAACAGAGCTCCATGATTGGCTGTTGGCCCGCGGCGTTCGGGGTGATGAATTAAGGAAGATTTTTTTCGGTATGGTGGTCGCTCGCTAGCTCCGTGTTAGCGAGGGAAAACGTCCAGAGTTTCGTAATTTCGAATGATTTTTACTTGGAATTTTTCTCTCGTTGCTGATTGTTCTCTTTCTGCAAATGTATTAGTAAAAGAGGATCAAATAATATCTCGTCGAATAGGGGTGGTTTTGAAGTCGAAAGTGAATTTTGATATTTTTGGACTGCAAGTGAAAAATTTGTAAACTTAAAAAATCTGTGAGGTGACTATTGGAAAATTTGCTCAGATAACTAAAGTATCGCTAAGTACTATCACAATTACTTCGAGATAACATATGATTCTTCTTCAGCTAGATCATTCTTATTAGGTCATTTATCCCACAATAGATCATTCTTAGTAAGTTGTCTATTCCACAATAGCTTATCCTCATTACGTGATTGAATTTCCCAAGTTGAATCCTCTTCATGAAATCGTCGAATTTTAAACCCGCTGGATCTTTCTTACAAGATCAATGAAATGTCTCCTCTGCAGCATTCTCACCAGCTCGCTGAATCGCGCCAAATCCGAACATCTTTATTTAGTCACAGAATCGCCGAAATCCGAACATCTTCACTAATCGTGATCAATGAGGAAGTTTGGATTTGGACACAATCGTCCAAATCCGAACTTCCTCCTTCAGTCACATAATCGTCCAAATCCGAACTTCTTCCTTCAGTCACATAATCGTCCAAATCAAAACTTCCTCCTTCAGTCACATAATCGTCCAAATCCGAACTTCCTCCTTCAGTCACAGAATTGTCCAAATCCGAACTTCCTCCTTCAGTCACATAGTCGTCCAAATCCGAACTTCCTCCTTCAGTCACAGAATTGTCCAAATCCGAACTTCCTCCTTCAGTCACATAATCGTCCAAATCTAAACTTCCTTCTTCAGTCAAATAATCGTCCAAATCCGAACTTCCTCCTTCAGTTAAATAATCGTCCAAATCCGAACTTCCTCCTTCAGTCACATAATCGTCCAAATCCGAACTTCTTCCTTCAGTCACAGAATTGACAAAATCCGAACTTCCTCCTTCAGTCACAGAATTGTTCAAATCCGAACTTCCTCCTTCAGTCACAGAATTGTCCAAATCCGAACTTCCTCCTTCAGTCACATAATCGTCCAAATCTAAACTTCCTTCTTCAGTCAAATAATCGTCCAAATCCGAACTTCCTCCTTCAGTTAAATAATCGTCCAAATCCGAACTTCCTCCTTCAGTCACATAATCGTCCAAATCCGAACTTCTTCCTTCAGTCACAGAATTGACAAAATCCGAACTTCCTCCTTCAGTCACAGAATTGTCCAAATCCGAACTTCCTCCTTCAGTCACAGAATTGTCCAAATCCGAACTTCCTTCTTCAGTCACATAATCGTCCAAATCAAAACTTCCTCCTTCAGTCACATAATCGTCCAAATCCGAACTTCTTCCTTCAGTTAAATAATCGTCCAAATCCGAACTTCCTCCTTCAGTCACATAATCGTCCAAATCCGAACTTCTTCCTTCAGTCACAGAATTGACAAAATCCGAACTTCCTCCTTCAGTCACATAATCATCCAAATCCGAACTTCTTCCTTCAGTCACGTAATCGTCCAAATCAAAACTTCCTTCTTTAGTCACATAATCGTCCAAATCCGAACTTCCTTCTTCAGTCAAATAATTGTCCAAATTCGAACTTCCTTCTTTAGTCACGGAATTGTACAAATCCGAACTTCCTTCTTCAGTCACAAGTCGTCCAAATCCGAACTTCCTCTTTCAGTCACATAATCCTCGTAATCCGAACTTCCTCCTTCAGTCACATAATCGTCGAAATCCGAACTTCCTCCTTCAGTCACATAATCGTCGAAATCCGAACTTCCTCTTTCAGTCACAAAATTGTCCAAATCCGAAATTCCTTCTTCAGTCACACAATTGTCCAAATCCGAACTTCCTCTTTCAGTCACATAATCCTCGAAATCCGAACTTCCTCCTTCAGTCACATAATCGTCCAAATCCGAACTTCTTCCTTCAGTCACATAATCGTCCAAATCAAAACTTCCTTCTTCAGTCACATAAACGTCCAAATCCGAACTTCCTTCTTCAGTCAAATAATCGTCCAAATTCGAACTTCCATCTTTAGTGACGGAATTGTACAAATCCGAACTTCCTTCTTCAGTCACATAATCGCCCAAATCCGAACTTCCTTCTTCAGTCACATAATCCTCCAAATCCTAACTTCCTCCTTCAGTCACATAATTGCCCAAGTCTGAACTTCCTTCCTCAGTCATATAATCGTCCAAATCCGAACTTCCTTCTTCAGTCACAGAATTGTCCAAATCCGAACTTCCTTCTTCAGTCACATAATCCTCCAAATCCTAACTTCCTCCTTCAGTCACAGAATTGTCCAAATCCGAACTTCCTTCTTCAGTCACATAATCCTCCAAATCCTAACTTCCTCCTTCAGTCACAGAATTGTCCAAATCCGAACTTCCTTCTTCAGTCACATAATCCTCCAAATCCTAACTTCCTCCTTCAGTCACAGAATTGTCCAAATCCGAACTTCCTTCTTCAGTCAAATAATCGTCCAAATTCGAACTTCCTTCTTTAGTCATGGAATTGTACAAAACCGAACTTCCTTCTTCAGTCACATAATCGCCCAAATCCCAACTTCCTTCTTCAGTCACCTAGTCGTCCAAATCCGAACTTCCTCCTTCAGTCACAGAATTGTCCAAATCCGAACTTCCTTCTTCAGTCACGGAATTGTCCAAATCCGAACTTCCTTCTTCAGTCACATAATCCTCCAAATCCGAACTTCCTCCTTCAGTCACAGAATTGTCCAAATCCGAACTTCCTTCTTCAGTCACATAATCCTCCAAATCCTAACTTCCTCCTTCAGTCACAGAATTGTCCAAATCCGAACTTCCTCCTTCACTCACAAAATCGTCCAAATCCGAACTTCCTCCTTCAGTCACATAATCGTCCAAATCCGAACTTCCTCCTTCCGTCACAAAATCTTCCAAATCCGAACTTCCTCCTTCAGTCACAGAATTGTCCAAATCCGAACTTCCTTCTTCAGTCACATAATCCTCTAAATCCGAACTTCCTCCTTCAGTCACAGGATTGTCCAAATCCGAACTTCCTTCATCAGTCATATAATCGTCCAAATCCGAACATCCTTCTTCAGTCACAGAATTGTCCAAATCCGAACTTCCTTCTTCAGTCACATAATCCACCAAATCCGAACTTCCTCCTTCAGTCACAGAATTGTACAAATCCGAACTTCCTCCTTCAGTCACAAAATCGTCCAAATCCCAACTTCCTCCTTCAGTCACAGAATTGTCCAAATCCGAACTTCCTCCTTCAGTCACGGAATTGTCCAAATCCGAACTTCCTTCTTCAGTCACATAATCCTCCAAATCCGAACTTCCTCCTTCAGTCACAGAATTGTCCAAATCCGAACTTCCTTCTTCAGTCACATAATGGTCCAAATCCGAACTTCCTCCTTCAGTCACAGAATTGTCCAAATCCGAACTTCCTTCTTCAGTCACATAATCGTCCAAATCCGAACTTCCTCCTTCAGTCACATAATCATCCAAATCCGAACTTCCTCCTTCAGTCACAGAATTGTCCAAATCCGAACTTCCTCCTTCAGTCACATAATCATCCAAATCCGAACTTCCTCCTTCAGTCACATAATCGTCCAAATCCGAACTTCCTCCTTCCGTCACAAAATCTTCCAAATCCGAACTTCCTCCTTCAGTCACAGAATTGTCCAAATCCGAACTTCCTTCTTCAGTCACATAATCCTCTAAATCCGAACTTCCTCCTTCAGTCACAGGATTGTCCAAATCCGAACTTCCTTCTTCAGTCATATAATCGTCCAAATCCGAACATCCTTCTTCAGTCACAGAATTGTCCAAATCCGAACTTCCTTCTTCAGTCACATAATCCACCAAATCCGAACTTCCTCCTTCAGTCACAGAATTGTACAAATCCGAACTTCCTCCTTCAGTCACAAAATCGTCCAAATCCGAACTTCCTCCTTCAGTCACAGAATTGTCCAAATCCGAACTTCCTCCTTCAGTCACAGAATTGTCCAAATCCGAACTTCCTTCTTCAGTCACGGAATTGTCCAAATCCGAACTTCCTTCTTCAGTCACATAATCCTCCAAATCCGAACTTCCTCCTTCAGTCACATAATCCTCCAAATCCGAACTTCCTTCTTCAGTCACATAATGGTCCAAATCCGAACTTCCTCCTTCAGTCACAGAATTGTCCAAATCCGAACTTCCTTCTTCAGTCACATAATCGTCCAAATCCGAACTTCCTCCTTCAGTCACATAATCATCCAAATCCGAACTTCCTCCTTCAGTCACAGAATTGTCCAAATCCGAACTTCCTCCTTCAGTCACATAATCATCCAAATCCTAACTTCCTCCTTCAGTCACAGAATTGTCCAAATCCGAACTTCCTCCTTCAGTCACAAAATCGTCCAAATCCGAACTTCCTCCTTCAGTCACATAATCGTCCAAATCCGAACTTCCTCCTTCAGTCACAAAATCGTCCAAATCCGAACTTCCTCCTTCAGTCACATAATCGTCCAAATCCGAACTTCCTCCTTCCGTCACAAAATCTTCCAAATCCGAACTTCCTTCTACAGTCACAGAATTGTCCAAATCCGATCTTCCTTCTTCAGTCACATAATCGAATTTCTCCCCAAGGCCCCAATTGTCTAATCTGACCTTGGTAACAACCGTTTCTCTTTAATTGAAATTTTTTCATTTTAGTATTATATTTAATATACGACGATGCAAAATACAATTTGAAAAATCTCTTTTTCAGGATTCACCAAGGGAGAACAACCGCTTTCTTTATATAGTATGTTGGCTTCGTTATCAATAATTGCAGTGTTCATTATCTCTGATTATTTCGATTTTTTTCGCAACAGGCAAGATATCACCATGCCTATTGGATCCTCTTCATCACCCAATTCTCAACGTTGAATTAACGTTGAGTCAACGTTGAATTATAACCACTAGATCACTAATTGTCTCTCTCTTGTATCATCTTCTGAAGGGAACGAATTATCCCCACTGGACTATTTTCATTAAATCACTAAATTATTCCCACTTCATTATCCTTGCTAGATCAGTGAATTGTCCTCCATTGGATCAACCATACAAGATCATTGAATTGTCCTCCATTGGATCATCCTTACCAGATCATTAAATTGTCCTCCATTGGATCATCCTTGTAAATCATTGAATTGTCCTCCATTGGATCATTCTTGTAGATCATTAAATTGTCCTCCATTGGATCATCCTTGTAGATCATTGAATTGTCCTCCATTGGATCATCCATATTAGATCATTGAATTTTCCTCCATTGGATCATCCATACAAGATCATTGAATTATCCTCCATTGGATCATCCATACAGGATCATTGAATTGTCCTCCATTTGATCATCCTTATTAGATCAATTGTATTCCATTGGATCATCCTTACTAGATCATTGAATTGTCCACCATTGGATCATTCTTGTAGATCATTGAATTGTCCTCCATTGGATCATCCTTGTAGATCATTAAAGTGTCCTCCATTGGATCATCCTTGCAGATCATTGAATTCTCCTCCATTGGATCATCCTTATTTTGTCATTGAATTGTCCTCCATTGGATCATCCTTACTAGATCATTGAATTGTCCTCCATTGGATCATCCTTACTAGATCTTTAAATTGTCCTCCATCGAATCATCCTTACTAGATCATTGAATTATCCTTTATTTGATCATCCTTATTAGATCAATTGTATTCCATTGGATCATCCTTACTAGATCATTGAATTGTCCTCCATTGGATCATTCTTGTAGATCATTGAATTGTCCTCCATTGGATCATCCTTGTAGATCATTAAAGTGTCCTCCATTGGATCATCCTTGCAGATCATTGAATTGTCCTCCATTGGATCATCCTTATTTTGTCATTGAATTGTCCTCCATTGGATCATCCTTACTAGATCATTGAATTGTCCTCCATTGGATCATCCTTACTAGATCATTGAATTGTCTTCCATCGAATCATCCTTACTAGATCATTGAATTATCCTCCATTGGATCATCCATACAAGATCATTGAATTATCCTCCATTTGATCATCCTTATTAGATCAATTGTATTCCATTGGATCATCCTTACTAGATCATTGAATTGTCCTCCATTGGATCATTCTTGTAGATCATTGAATTGTCCTCCATTGGATCATCCTTGTAGATCATTAAAGTGTCCTACATTGGATCATCCTTGCAGATCATTGAATTGTCCTCCATTGGATCATCCTTATTTTGTCATTGAATTGTCCTCCATTGGATCATCCTTACTAGATCATTAAATTGTCCTCCATCGAATCATCCTTACTAGATCATTGAATTATCCTCCATTGGATCATCCATACAAGATCATTGAATTATCCTCCATTTGATCATCCTTATTAGATCAATTGTATTCCATTGGATCATCCTTACTAGATCATTGAATTGTCCTCCATTGGATCATTCTTGTAGATCATTGAATTGTCCTCCATTGGATCATCCTTGTAGATCATTAAAGTGTCCTCCATTGGATCATCTTTGCAGATCATTGAATTGTCCTCCATTGGATCATCCTTATTTTGTCATTGAATTGTCCTCCATTGGATCATCCTTACTAGATCATTGAATTGTCCTCCATTGGATCATCCTTACTAGATCATTGAATTGTCCTCCATCGAATCATCCTTACTAGATCATTGAATTATCCTCCATTGGATCATCCATACAAGATCATTGAATTATCCTCCATTTGATCATCCTTATTAGATCAATTGTATTCCATTGGATCATCCTTACTAGATCATTGAATTGTCCTCCATTGGATCATTCTTGTAGATCATTAAATTTTCCTTCACTCAATCATCCATACAAGATCATTGAATTGTCCTCCATTTTATCATCCTTATTAGATCAATTGTATTCCATTGGATCATCCTTACTAGATCATTGAATTGTCCTCCATTGGATCATTCTTGTAGATCATTAAATTTTCCTTCACTCAATCGTCCATACAAGATCATTGAATTGTTCTCCATTTTATCATCCTTATTAGATCAATTGTATTCCATTGGATCATCCTTACTAGATCATTGAATTGTCCTCCATTGGATCATTCTTGTAGATCATTGAATTTTCCTTCACTCAATCATCCATACAAGATCATTGAATTGTTCTCCATTTTATCATCCTTATTAGATCAATTGTATTCCATTGGATCATCCTTACTAGATCATTGAATTGTCCTCCATTGGATCATTCTTGTAGATCATTGAATTTTCCTTCACTCAATCGTCCATACAAGATCATTGAATTGTTCTCCATTTTATCATCCTTATTAGATCAATTGTATTCCATTGGATCATCCTTACTAGATCATTGAATTGTCCTCCATTGGATCATTCTTGTAGATCATTAAATTTTCCTTCACTCAATCGTCCATACAAGATCATTGAATTGTTCTCCATTTTATCATCCTTATTAGATCAATTGCATTCCATTGGATCATCCTTACTAGATCATTGAATTGTCCTCCATTGGATCATTCTTGTAGATCATTGAATTTTCCTTCACTCAATCATCCATACAAGATCATTGAATTGTTCTCCATTTTATCATCCTTATTAGATCAATTGTATTCCATTGGATCATCCTTACTAGATCATTGAATTGTCCTCCATTGGATCATTCTTGTAGATCATTAAATTTTCCTTCACTCAATCGTCCATACAAGATCATTGAATTGTTCTCCATTTTATCATCCTTATTAGATCAATTGTATTCCATTGGATCATCCTTACTAGATCATTGAATTGTCCTCCATTGGATCATTCTTGTAGATCATTAAATTTTCCTTCACTCAATCGTCCATACAAGATCATTGAATTTTTCTCCATTTTATCATCCTTATTAGATCAATTGTATTCCATTGGATCATCCTTACTAGATCATTGAATGATTGATCATGATGAGATTGATCATGATGAGAGAACCAA
The DNA here is from genome assembly GCA_038380435.1 of Ryuthela nishihirai. Classification (NCBI taxonomy): domain Eukaryota; kingdom Metazoa; phylum Arthropoda; class Arachnida; order Araneae; family Heptathelidae; genus Ryuthela; species Ryuthela nishihirai. The sequence continues at coordinate 10,558 of JAWZYU010001476.1, forward strand.
GTAGGTCCAATTCCTCAAACTTTCTCTGAGCCCTTAGAGTCCTTATGACATGAGTTATTTAGGTACATTGTGCGCAAAAAAAAAAATGTCGCTCAGAGGTATAAGAACCCAAACCAACAACTATACAGTACATCCACTTCCCCTTCCCATCTCCAAGCCTCTGGAGTCCTTGTAACCTGCTCATTTACCCGACTGTGGGCATAAAAGTGCAGCTCAATGATAGCAACCTGTCTGTAATGTTAAAAATTCTCAATAGTAAAGCAAACCAGCAAGCCTCTCTAGAGTGTTAAGAATTCACGTTTCAAAGTTGATGTATTTGGTTATGAAAAACAGCTGTTATTGTTTACATATAAAATATTAATACGGCAACTTAAGAGTTTTGAAGCTTTGATACTCTTTACAGGGAGGCGGGGGGGGCTCAGTCGGTAGCGCGCCGGCTTGTAATCTGTAGTTCCCAGGTTCAAGTCCCAGCTTTTACAGAGGGGCTCAGTTGGCAGCGCGTCAGGCATGTAATCTGTAGTTCCGAGGTTCAAGTCCCAGCTTTTACAGGGGGGGGGGCTCAGTCGGTAGCGCGCCAGGCTTGTAATCTGTAGTTCCCAGGGTCAAGTCCCAGCTTTTACAGAGAGGCTCAGTCGGCAGCGCGTCAGGCATGTAATCTGTAGTTCCCAGGTTCGAGTCCCAGCTGGGTCAGCGTTGAGATTTATATCTGCAAAATTCTCCGCCCTACCCACGGTCAGTAGGGGACACCGATGGGCTTAGAAAGGCCGCCGTCCGTCGGATGGGACGTTAAGCCATGGCCACGTGTGCGGGAGAGCCATACCCTGTGCACGTTAAAGAACACGCTGGATGGCCTTGACGGGAGGCTACCATCTGTCTCCCAACAGCTGTTCCAGTGGGTCCCTTCCCCCAACCTTCTCTGAGCCTTCGGGGTCCATGTGACCTGGCCATTTAGCCCACGGTGTGCAAAAAAGTGCCGTTCAGAGGTAAAACAACCTAACTCTTTACAGGACCGAGAACTTCAAAAACAGATCATCTCCTCAAACTTTTTGACTCCTCCCACTGATTCTGGTGAAACGTTCCTAGAAGTAAAGCATCTCGACAAACCGACAATTTCTCATCTCTCTATTGATAACATTCCTTCCATGTGGTGACGGTCCCCGCCAAATCCCGTCACCACTCTGCGTCCAGCATCTCTATCTCCTTGCCATTAGAGGTAACTTGACTCCCGACGCAGCCAGATTTCCGCGCACTCATTAATGTACGCAGCCTGTTTTTCCCGTCACACTGATAACCAACTGCGGTCTGTCGCGTGCGCTAATTTTATGTAATTACTTCATAATTGCTTCTCTTTGAGAAATCTTCTTTCCCCCCCACCTTCTCCTTATCGCTCCATCGCAGATGACAGGAAACGTAGAAGTACGGGAAGACAGTCGGAGATGCTGCGACCTGAGAGATGTAAGAGCATAAATGCCTCAGCGCCACCACATCGTTTTCCCACAGTCTGCCAGGTGTAATGTTTCTCCACTTTCAAACTCAAAGAAATAGACAAGGAATGCTCTCTTTTTGGTGGATCTTTCTTCCAGTGGAAGATTTTACATTTGTCACTCGGTCTCTGCTTTGGAATTGAATGCGTGCATCCTGATCACCAGTTTATTTGACTGGTTTGAGAATACTGAATGAAAACACTGATAAAGTGAATCATAAGGGGAGCAGCAGGAGCTAATAAAGTGGACCATAAAGGGGTTGATAAAAATCAATCATAAAAAGAGCAGCAGGAGCAAATAAAGTGGATCATAAACGGATTGATAAAGTGAATCATAAGGTGAGCAGTAAGAGCTAATAAAGCGGACCATAAAGGGGTTGATAAAGTAAATCATAAGGGGAGAAGCAGAAGCAAATAAATTAGACCATAAAGAGGTTTATAAAGTGAATCATAAGGGGAGCAGCAGGAGCAAATAAAGTGGATCATAAAGAGGTTGCTAAAGTGAATCATAAGGGGAGCAGCAGGAGCTAATAAAGTGGACCATAAAAAGGTTTATAAAGTGAATCATAAGGGGAGCAGCAGGAGCTTATAAAGTGGACTATAAAGGGGTTGATAAAGTCAATCATAAAGGGAGCAGTAGGAGCAAATAAAGTGGATCATAAACGGATTTATAAAGCGAATCATAAGGTGAGCAGTAAGAGCTAATAAAGCGGACCATAAAGGGGTTGATAAAGTAAATCATAAGGGGAGCAGCAGGAGCTAATAAAGTGGACCATAAAGAGGTTTATAAAGTGAATCATAAGGGGAGCAGCAGGAGCTAATTAAGTGGATCATAAAGAGGTTGCTAAAGTGAATCATAAGGGGAGCAGCAGGAGCTAATAAAGCGGACCATAAATGGGTTTATAAAGTGAATCATAAGGGAAGCAGCAGGAGCTAATAAAGTGGACTATAAAGGGGTTGGTAAAGTGAATCATAAGGGAAGCAGCAGGAGCTAATAAAGTGGACCATAAAGAGGTTTATAAAGTGAATCATAAGGGGAGCAGTAGGAGCTAATAAAGTGGACCATAAAGGGGTTGATAAAGTGAATCATAAGGGGAGTAGCAGGAGCTAATAAAGTGGACCATAAAGAGGTTGCTAAAGTGAATCATAAGGGGAGCAGCAGGAGCTAATAAAGTGAATCATAAAGAGGTTGCTAAAGTGAATCATAAGGGGAGCAGCAGGAGCTAATAAAGTGGACCATAAAGAGGTTTATAAAGTGAATCATAAGGGGAGCAGCAGGAGCGAATAAAGGGGACCATAAATGGGTTTATAAAGTGAATCATAAGGGAAGCAGCAGGAGCTAATAAAGCGGACCATAAAGGGGTTGATAAAGTAAATCATAAGGGGAGCAGCAGGAGCTAATAAAGTGGACCATAAAGGGGTTGATAAAGTGAATCATAAGGGGAGCAGCAGGAGCTAATAAAGTGGACCATAAAGAGGTTGCTAAAGTGAATCATAAGGGGAGCTGCAGGAGCTAATAAAGTGGACCATAAAGAGGTTTATAAAGTGAATCATAAGGTGAGCAGCAGGAGCTAATAAATTGGACCATAAAGAGGTTTATAAAGTGAATCATAAGTGGAGCAGCAGGAGCTAATAAAGTGGAACATAAAGGGATTGATAAAGTGAACCATAAAGAGCTAATAAAGTGGAACATAAAGGGATTGATAAAGTGAACCATAAAGAGCTAATAAAGTGAAGAGTAGCCGAGTAGTTAACGCACTTGGCTACTGATCAAAGGGCCTCATTTTAAGGCATTGATGTTTGTCTTGTCTGTCTGCTGAGATCTCGTCTTCGCCACAAATGTCTATGGTTTATTAAACTGACAGGCTCCTGTCAGACCTCTGTGGCAAGCAGTTGCTTGAGGGGTGTAATTTATCATTCAGAATTATTTATTTAAAGTAAATGCGAAGGGCTATTAAAATTTACCACAAAGTGCTGAAAAGATGAACCACAAAGGGCTAAAAAAGCGAACCACAAAGACTAAAAAAAAGTGAATAACAAAGGCTAATAAAAGTGAGCCGCAAAGAGATAATGAAATAAACCACAAAGGGCTAAAAAGTGAACCACAAAGACTAAAAAGGTGAATAACAAATGGCTAATAAAAGAGAGCCGCAAAGAGCTAATAAAATAAACCACAAAGACTAAAAAAAGTGAATTACAAATGGCTAATAAAAGTGAACCACAAAGAGCTAATAAAATAAACCAAAAAGGGCTAAAAAGTGAACCACAAAGGTCTAATAAAATGAACCACTCGCGAAGCATTAATAAACTTAATTACGAAGGACTAACAAAGTTAGCCATATAGGGCTTAGAAAGTGAGCCATGAAGACCTAAAAAATGAATCATGAAGAGTTAATAGAGCAAACTTTAAAAGAGCATAAATCTAATGAAACGAATCTTAAAGTCAGGAAGAAACAAAATTTAGCCATACTTGAACAGTAAGGATATAATTAAAAGAGTATAGGATAATAATTAAAATTATTAAAATAATAAATTATTAATTAATAATAATTTTTTTAATTAATAAAATAATTTAATTTAAATAATTTTTTTAATAATTTTAATAATTAAAATTATTAAAATTATTAATAATTTTAATAATTTAAATTATTTTAATTTAAAATAATTTTAATTATTTTAAATTAAATAATTTAATAATTTTAATAATTTTAATAATTAAAATTATTAAAATTATTAAAAATTAAAGGATATAATTAAAAGTAAACCATAAAGTGCGAAAAAGTATTAAGCAAAAGCATACTACCTTTAGATTATTTTACCTCAAAGCGGCACTTTTTTGTATACAATGGGCTTAATGGCTAAGGTCACAAAGGCCCCAAGGACTCAGAGAAGATTGGGGGAATGAGACCCACTGGACCGCTATTAGGATATAGATAGTAACCTCTCGTCAAGGCCATCCAGCATGTTCTTTAACGATCATAGGGAATGTCTCTCCTGCACAAGGGGTCCTTCTTATGGACACCGCCTTTCCAAATCTATCGGTGTCCCTTTTCTGTAGGGATTTTAGCGGAGATAAATCTGAACACTGGCCCAGGTGGGACTCGAACCTGGGAGCTACAGATTACGAGCCTGGAGTACTACCGACTAAGCTAACACACCGCACCAAACACACAGAATAGCGATATCGAAAGTTCTTACAATACTTGTAATTGATGCTTTTGGTGTTATTTTTTTTTCCTTTTTAGATATAAAAAAAATGAGTGAATTGGGTTGTTTTTCCTTTCAGCGGCACTTTTCTGTAAGCGATGGTCTAATGTCCAGGTCACAAAGACCCAGAGAAGGCTGGAAAGGGGAACCACTGAACAGCTGTTAGTATACAGATGATAACTTCCCGTCAAGGATACCCAGAGTGTTTTTTAACACGCTGAGAATATGGACTCCTGCACACGGGGCATTATTATACACAGCTGGCATTATTATACTATAACTAAAACTTCTTAAGCTTTCTTTTCTAGAAAATATGCTAAAAATAAGGTAGTAAAATGAGATAGTTATAGTATGTAATATTGTATATATATATACTATCAATAGTTAATGTATATATTATTAGTATCTATATAAGTGGTACGCCAGTTACATACACATTTCCACAGGGTCGTGAAGCATAAAAGGTTGAGAACCACTGATATATATGTTTTATTCTACTCCCATTGTTATACTATAACTATAGTTTTATCTATCTGTACAAGGGGTACGCCAGTTATATACACATTTCCAGGGGGTACGTGAAGCATAAAAGGTTGAGAACCACTGATATATATGTTTTATTTTATTCCCATTGTTATATTATAACTATAGTATAACAATGGGAATATCTATACAAGGGGTATGCCAGTTACATACACATTTCCAGGGGGTACGTGAAGCATAAAAGGTTGAGAACCACTGACATATATGTTTTATTTTATTCCCATTGTTATACTATAACTATAGTTTTATCTATCTATACAAGGGGTACGCCAGTTACATACACATTTCCAGGGGGTACGTGAAGCATAAAAGGTTGAGAACCACTGATATATATGTTTTATTTTATTCACATTGCTATACTATAACTATAGTTATCTATACAAGGGGTACGATAGTTACATACACATTTCCAGGGGGTACGTGAAGCATAAAAGGTTGAGAACCACTGACATATATGTTTTATTTTATTCCCATTGTTATACTATAACTATAGTTTTATCTATCTATACAAGGGGTACGCCAGTTACATACACATTTCCAGGGGGTACGTGAAGCATAAAAGGTTGAGAACCACTGATATATATGTTTTATTTTATTCACATTGCTATACTATAACTATAGTTATCTATACAAGGGGTACGATAGTTACATACACATTTCCAGGGGGTACGTGAAGCATAAAAGGTTGAGAACCACTGATATATATGTTTTATTTTATTCCCATTGTTATACTATAACTATAGTTTTATCTATCTATACAAGGGGTACGCCAGTTACATACACATTTCCAGGGGGTACCTGAAGCATAAAAGGTTGAGAACCACTGATATATATGTTTTATTTTATTCCCATTGTTATATTATAACTATAGTTTTATCTATCTATAAAAGGGGTACGCCAGTTACATACACATTTCCAGGGGGTACGTGAAGCATAAAAGGTTGAGTACTACTATAACTATAGTATAACAATGGGAATATCTATACAAGGGGTATGCCAGCTACATACACATTTCCAGGGGGTACGTGAAGCATAAAAGGTTAAGAACCACTGACATATATGTTTTATTTTATTCCCATTGTTATACTATAACTATAGTTTTATCTATCTATACAAGGGGTACGCCAGTTACATACAATTTCCAGGGGGTACCTGAAGCATAAAAGGTTGAGAACCACTGATATATATGTTTTATTTTATTCCCATTGTTATATTATAACTATAGTTTTATCTATCTATAAAAGGGGTACGCCAGTTATATACACATTTCCAGGGGGTACGTGAAGCATAAAAGGTTGAGAACCACTGATATATATGTTTTATTTTATTCCCATTGTTATACTATAACTATAGTATAACAATGGGAATATCTATACAAGGGGTATGCCAGTTACATACACATTTCCAGGGGGTACGTGAAGCATAAAAGGTTGAGAACCACTGATATATATGTTTTATTTTATTCCCATTGTTATACTATAACTATAGTTTTATCTATCTATACAAGGGGTACGCCAGTTACATACACATTTCCAGGGGGTACCTGAATCATAAAAGGTTGAGAACCACTGATATATATGTTTTATTTTATTCCCATTGTTATACTATAACTATAGTTTTATCTATCTATACAAGGGGTACGCCAGTTACATACACATTTCCAGGGGGTACCTGAAGCATAAAAGGTTGAGAACCACTGATATATATGTTTTATTTTATTCCCATTGTTATACTATAACTATAGTTTTATCTATCTATACAAGGGGTACGCCAGTTACATACACATTTCCAGGGGGGTACCTGAAGCATAAAAGGTTGAGAACCACTGATATATATGTTTTATTTTATTCCCATTGTTATACTATAACTATAGTTTTATCTATCTATACAAGGGGTACGCCAGTTACATACACATTTCCAGGGGGTACCTGAAGCATAAAAGGTTGAGAACCACTGATATATATGTTATATTTTATTCCCATTGTTATACTATAAGTATAGTTTTATCTATCTATACAAGGGGTACGCCAGTTAGATACACATTTCCAGGGGGTACCTGAAGCATAAAAGGTTGAGAACCACTGATATATATGTTTTATTTTATTCCCATTGTTATACTATAACTATAGTTTTATCTATCTATACAAGGGGTACGCCAGTTACATACACATTTCCAGGGGGTACCTGAAGCATAAAAGGTTGAGAACCACTGATATATATGTTTTATTTTATTCCCATTGTTATACTATAACTATAGTTTTATCTATCTATACAAGGGGTACGCCAGTTACATACACATTTCCAGGGGGTACCTGAAGCATAAAAGGTTGAGAACCACTGATATATATGTTTTATTTTATTCCCATTGTTATACTATAACTATAGTTTTATCTATCTATACAAGGGGTACGCCAGTTACATACACATTTCCAGGGGGTACCTGAAGCATAAAAGGTTGAGAACTACTGATATATATGTTTTATTTTATTCCCATTGTTATACTATAACTATAGTTTTATCTATCTATACAAGGGGTACGCCAGTTACATACACATTTCCAGGGGGTACCTGAAGCATAAAAGGTTGAGAACCACTGATATATATGTTTTATTTTATTCCCATTGTTATACTACAACTATAGTTTTATCTATCTATGCAAGGGGTACGCCAGTTACATACACATTTCCAGGGGGTAAATGAAGCATAAAAGGTTGAGAACCACTGATATATATGTTTTATTTTATTCCCATTGTTATACTATAACTATAGTTTTATCTATCTATACAAGGGGTACGCCAGTTACATACACATTTCCAGGGGGTACCTGAAGCATAAAAGGTTGAGAACCACTGTTCTAGTCCAAAACGAAAAGCATTAGGACGAACGCCGAGAAAGAAAGCTGATTTAACTTTAAGTTGTCGAAGAAATAAATTAATATTTATATGAACCCCTGAGTCGGTGATCATCTTCCCTCATATCCGTTTCTTTTATCTTTTCAGCGCTGAAAGAGAGAGAAAAAAAGAGAGACAGAAATCTAAAGGAAAGTCTTCCAGTTCAGCGTCGTGAACAGGTGCACTCTGTCAAGATATGGATCTGAATGTGGCAATGGACAAAGACATCAGTGAGCGGCTCTTCTGTCTGTCTGTCTGTCTGTCTTTCTCTCTGCCTGCCGTTGTTTTTATCATCCCATCTGAGAGCCGGGGAACTGAAGGAAGGGGGCACTCAAAACGAAGAAGGAAAGGAGGGAAAGCAGACCACAAAGGGGAATGAATTCATCTGTGTTTTCTATCTGTAATCTGAGCACTTGTTATCAATTCCATATAGATGCATCCGGTACATAAATCAAATGGTTTTAATTGACTGAGTTAAGAAATCTTTCGGTGACATAACTGAATGTGAATATTTTGCAAATTCGTTGGTTAATTTCTTCTTTTTTCTTTCCGTTCATAATATAGAATGGGAGTTATACGAACTGGACTTTTTTTTTACTAAGAAAGTGTTTCCATAGGCGTCAGCAGAAATTTTTTCAGGGGGGAGGGGGCAAAAATCTTCGAAAAAGCGGCACTGCTTTTTTCAGATAATGGGCGTGGCAAAAAACACATATCAAGGTGGAGAAATTCGCCCGTTGACCCCTACCCCCTACCCCCCCCCCCACCCTCGGATACCCATGAATGTTTCCCATCCCCTGAAAGAAAGGGGCGGGGGGGGGGGGGCTCAGTCGGTAGCGCGCCAGGCTCGTAATCTGCAGTTCCCAGGTTCGAGTCCCAGCTGGGTCAGCGTTGAGATTTATCTCCGCAAAATTCCCCGCCCTGCCCACGGTCAGTAGGGGACACCGATGGGCTTGGAAAGGCCGCCGTCCGTCGGATGGGACGTTTAGACGTGACCCCGTGTGCGGGAGAGCCATACCCTGTGCACGTTAAAGAACACGCTGGATGGCCTTGACGGGAGGCTACCATCTGTCTCCCAACAGCTGTTCCAGTGGGTCTCCTCCCCCAACCTTCTCTGATCCTTCGGGGTCCATGTGACTTGGCCATTTAGCCCATGGTGTGCAAAAAAGTGCCGCTCAGAGGTAAAACAACCCATCCCCTGAAAGATATTATCAAATTTTACCGAATCCCAGCATGTTCAAAAGATTTGTTTTTCGGCATCTCGTACCCCGCCAAAAAAAGGTATTTTAATATCTTTCATATTGTAATTACCATTACACCATACAGTTATTAGAAGACAGATTTAATTGTTAATTATTTAATGTGTGATCTCAGTTATAAGTCACGAAATCTTAGACGAATTTTAGATAAAGAACCAGCAGTTTTTCTTCTTACACTGACAACATAAGATTTCTCTGTTTAATTCTTTTTATTCGTTAGAAAGTCCCTTCACATAAATATATGGGTGAAAATTAAAAGCAGAATAGCTTGGGATTCGTTGTTGTTTTTTTTTGCAATTTCAAAATATATTTCTTAAATCCGGAATCCAGAGTTTTCGATGGAACCCCAGATGACCGATCGCGGAATCCCCGTTGGAAACACTCGACTAAAGAAATGATCCAAATTTGAAGTAAAAGTATAGTTATGCAAGTAATATAGCAGATGTTTCTATTCATGTCGATCATTTATGTTGGCAACAAAATCTCAATTTTCTCTACATCAGTCAGAAGTTTCCAAATTCTCAGTGGCAAAGATTATCTCAGTCGGTAGCAGGTCAGTCTCGTAATCTGCAGTCCTACGTTCGAGATTTATCACCGGTAAATCCCAAACCTGCCCTCAATCAGAAAAGGACCAATGATGGTCTTGGAAAGGAAGCTACCGTAGAATGGGACGTTATGCCGTGGTTGAAGCTCGTAATGAATACAGGGTTGGGTTGTTTTACCTCTGAGCGGCACTTTTTTGCACACCATGGGCTAAATGGCCAGGTCACATGGACCCCGAAGGCTCAGAGAAGGTTGGGGGAGGGGACCCACTGGAACAGCTGTTGGGAGACAGATGGTAGCCTCCCGTCAAGGCCATCCAGCGTGTTCTTTAACGTGCATAGGGTATGGCTCTCCCGCACACGGGGCCACGGCTTAACGTCCCATCCGACGGACGGCGGCCTTTCCAAGCCCATCGGTGTCCCCTACTGACCGTGGGCAGGCGGGGAATTTTGCGGAGATAAATCTCAACGCTGATCCAGCTGGGACTCGAACCTGGGAACTACAGATTACGAGCCTGGCGCGCTACCGACTGAGCCACCCCCGCCCCTTAGAGAGGTTGAGCAAAGAGTGTCTGACCTAGCATATCTAATTAGCACACATGCGTAGTTTAGGATGACAACCACTCTATTTGAGGACCAACTGGTTAACCAGCAGAACACTCCTCACAGCAAAGGGACCACTCCTCACAGCCTGGGAACTACAGATTATGAGCCTATCGCGCTACCGACTGAGCCTCCCCCGCCCCTTGTAAAACGGGGCAGACAGTTCCATACAAATATGGATGTCTGGCAACTCTGAGTGGCATCAGTTGGATTCGGTTGTTTTTCCTCTGAGGAGCACATTTTTGCACAGAGTGGGTTAAATGGCCAAGTCACAAGAACCCCAAGGGCTCATGGAAGATTGAGTTAAGGGAACCCAATCAACAGCTGTTAGGAGGCAGATGATAGCCTTCTGTCAAAGCCATCCAGCGGATTCTTTGAGGCACACAGGGAGAGCACACATGCTCTCCTGCACACAGAGCCACGGCTTTACCTCCCATCCGATGGACGGCGGCCTTTTCAGCCCCCTTCTGACCAAGGACATGGGAGTTAGCGGAGACAAAACTCAACGCTTGGTCAGGTGGGATTCGAACCTAGGAAGTACAGCTCACGAGCCTGATACGCTATCGCCTGAGCCATTCCCCTCCCAATGGCATCAGTGAAGACATTATTCTGTATACACAAGACAAGATCATCATCTTGTTCTTCCGCATCAATCGTCACAATTACACATACTCTACACCAATACCCATTGCCTTCCCATCAACCCAAGTCAGGTAGTTCGGGGAGCGGGGGTGGCTCAGTCGGTAGCGCGCCAGATACCATCTGTCTCCCAACAGCTGTTCCAGTGGGTCCCCTCCCCCAACCTTCTCTGAGCCTTCGGGGTCCATGTGACCTGGCCATTTAGCCCATGGTGTGCAAAAAAGTGCCGCTCAGAGGTAAAAACAATCCAACGTTAAAGAACACGCTGGATGGCCTTGACGGGAGGCTACCATCTGTCTCCCAACAGCTGTTCCAGTGGGTCCCCTCCTCCAACCTTCTCTGAGCCTTCGGGGTCCATGTGACCTGGCCATTTAGCCCATGGTGTGCAAAAAAGTGCCGCTCAGAGGTAAAACAACCCAACAATCCAGGTAAGTTCTGATTTCCCTTTTAATTCTTCTTCTTCTTCCCCGTTATTCCTATTTTTTTCTCCCTCTCTTCCAACCACTTACAGATAAAAGTACATCAGGACCTGCATGAGGCGCAGAACTATGTCTGAAATTGCCCTCTGCAGTCAATCAAAGGGTAATTAGCGATGTATTTTCTGTGCTCCAGCATGAATGGAAATTGCCGAGGAACACCCTTTTAATTGGCGCAGTCTTGTTCCCAAGACTGGGAGGAGATATGAAAGGAGCCCGGCCTTCCGTGGATAATTTGATAGCGAAAAAATTACCATGGGTAATTCTGGTTGCTTACGCATGTGTTTGTGGCTGGCTGCCGACTTTAAATGCAGGCAGGTGTCCGTTGGAAAATATTGCGCTCATTACCTCTTCTCACAATCCACACATACACGCATAACAGCTGCTACTTGATGAAATGGGTGTATGCGATACATCTATTTGTGTGTAATGACATAGTAGATGCCGGTTCGAAATGGATGGAGTCTATCACGATTGCAATTGATACAGAGCGATTCATTTAATTCAACACGTCGTCTGTGATTGGAAGACTCAGCAGACACATCTGGTGTCATTCTGCTAAGAAGGAAAGTGACGACTCAACGAGGAGACAGACTGCTTGATCTCCTAATAGAATTGGAGGAATTTTAAACCGTCGACTATGTATGTGGTCTAAAATAGTTATGGTTGGGATTCGTTCTCTCTTGTAATTCACCTAGATTAATTTCAGAGAATAGACTCTTGTTGTGATCTGTAAATATAATTTGAGATTCAGAATCATTCTATCTGGTAATTTGCCTGTAATTGCAAAGAGTAACTTGGGTTGGGTTGTTTTACCTCTGAGCGGCACTTTTTTGCACACCATGGGCTAAATGGCCAGGTCACATGGACCCCTAAGGCTCAGAAAAGGTTGGGGGAGGGACCCACTGGAACAGCTGTTGGGAGACAGATGGTAGCCTCCCGTCAAGGCCATCCAGCGTGTTCTTTAACGTGCACAGGGTATGGCTCTCCCGCACACGGGGCCACGGCTTAACGTCCCATCCGACGGACGGCGGCCTTTCCAAGCCCATCGGTGTCCCCTACTGACCGTGAGCAGGGCGGGGAATTTTGCGGAGATAAATCTCAACGCTGACCCAGCTGGGATTCGAACCTGGGAACTGCAGATTACGAGTCTGGCGCGCTACCGACTGAGCCACCCCCCGCCCCTTTCTTTCAGGGGATGGGAACATTCATGGGTATCCGAGGGTGAGGGGTAGGGGGTAGGGGTCAACGGGCGAATTTCTCCACCTTGATATGTGTTTTTTGCCACGCCCATTATCTGAAAAAAGCAGTGCCGCTTTTTCGAAGATTTTTGCCTCCTCCCCCCTGAAAAAATTTCTGCTGACGCCTATGGAAACACTTTCTTAGTAAAAAAAAGTCCAGTTCGTATAACCTAGTGTTTTCGGCTAGTGTTCTCTTCGCCTAGTGTTTTCTTTCACCTAGTGATTTTCGCCAAGACTTCACCTAGTGTTTTCGGCTAGTGTTCTCTTCACCTAGTGTTTTCTTTCACCTAGTGTTTTCGGCTAGTGTTCTCTTCACCTAGTGTTTTCTTTCACCTAGTGTTTTCGCCAAGACTTCACCTAGTGTTTTCGGCTAGTGTTCTCTTCACCTAGTGTTTTCTTTCACCTAGTGTTTTTCGCCAAGACTTCACCAACTGCGCCAAGACTTCACCTAGTGTTTTCGGCTAGTGTTCTCTTCACCTAGTGTTTTTCGCCAAGACTTCACCAACTGCGCCAAGACTTCACCCAGTGTTTTCGGCTAGTGTTCTCTTCACCTAGTGTTTTCTTTCACCTTGTGTTTTCGCCAAGACTTCACCTAGTGTTTTCAGCTACTGTTCTCTTCACCTAGTGTTTTCTTTCACCTAGTGTTCTCTTCACCTAATGTTTTCTTTCACCTAGTGTTTTCGCCAAGACTTCACCTAGTGTTTTCGGCTAGTGTTTTCTTTCGCCTAGTGTTTTTCGCCAAGACTTCAACAACTGCACCAAGACTTCACCTAGTGTTTTCAGCTAGTGTTCTCTTCACCTAGTGTTTTCTTTCATCTAGTGTTTTCGGCTAGTGTTCTCTTCACCTAGTGTTTTCTTTCACCTAGTGTTTTTCGCCAAGACTTCACCAACTGCGCCAAGACTTCACCTAGTGTTTTCGGCTAGTGTTCTCTTCACCTACTGTTTTCTTTCACCTAGTGTTTTTCGCCAAGATTTCACCAACTGCGCCAAGACTTCACCTAGTGTTTTCGGCTAGTGTTCTCTTCACCTAGTGTTTTCTTTCACCTAGTGTTTTTCGCCAAGACTTCACCAACTGCGCCAAGACTTCACCTAGTGTTTTCGGCTAGTGTTCTCTTCACCTAGTGTTTTCGCCAAGACTTCACCTAGTGTTTTCGGTTACTGTTCTCTTCACCTAGTGTTTTTGGCTAGTGTTCTCTTCACCTAGTGTTTTTGGCTAGTGTTCTCTTCACCTAGTGTTTTCTTTCACCTAGTGTTTTCGCCAAGACTTCACCAACTGCGCCAAGACTTCACCTAGTGTTTTCGGCTACTGTTCTCTTCACCTAGAGTTTTCGCCAAGAATTCACCAACTGCGCCAAGGCTTCACCTAGTGTTTTCGGCTAGTGTTCTCTTCACCTAGTGTTTTCGCCAAGACTTCACCAACTGCGCCAAGACTTCACCTAGTGTTTTCGGCTAGTGTTCTCTTCACCTAGTGTTTTCGCCAAGACTTCACCAACTTCACCTAGTGTTTTCGGCTAGTGTTCTCTTCACCTAATGTTTTCTTTCACCTAGTGTTTTCGCCAAGACTTCACCAACTGCGCCAAGACTTCACCTATTGTTTTCGGCTAGTGTTCTTCTCTTTCACCTAGTGTTTTCCTCTATGAGTTCCATTTCCATAATGAAGAGAAATATGAATGAAAATAACTAACTAGAAAATTACATGTAACTAGTTAATCACTCAGTATGTGTTAGGTGGGTAGAGAAAAGGAAAAAGTTAAGAAACTTCAGGATAGGGTATATGAAAATTCTTATTTCCGACTCTTTCTTCCCACCGATGCAATCGAATTCGTTCTTCTTCCAGACTAATTATTATTTTGCCATTCTGCACACACCTCACGGAGTCACCTGTTGCTACCGCATCGAGGATCGCATACAGTGTCGTTCTTTCAATCATTTCCATCCCCTTCTCCCATCCTCCTCGCAACCGTTACTTGGCAACACATCCTTGGTGATGTACAATTGCTCCTTTAGCAACTGATGATGTATCCTCGACACATTCCCTTCGTCAGTTCTACTCCCTTGCGAGTCGAAGAAGTTGTGAATCATTCGCCAAGATCGTCATTATATTTAATCTCCGAATTTATGAGTCAAGGGGGCTGCTTTAAGTTATGCACGTCGTGTTAAAGGTAGCTCTGTGGGCAGACTTCACTTCTTAATTAAGATCTCCCTGCCCAAACAAATTATGGGCAGTTTACAGTCACTCGACGTCGAATGGGGAAGTGGCAAATGGGGTCCTGAAGTCGATTTATGGAGCTGCCCAAGGTACTCACAGGTAACAGGCTTCAGGAAAGGGGGCTAAGTGTTTTATTTATAAGCTAGCGTTGTCTCCCCTCCCCTCCCAAATGGGTTTGTCGTTGTATAT
This sequence comes from Ryuthela nishihirai, assembly GCA_038380435.1. NCBI lineage: Eukaryota > Metazoa > Arthropoda > Arachnida > Araneae > Heptathelidae > Ryuthela > Ryuthela nishihirai. The sequence continues at coordinate 25,837 of JAWZYU010001476.1, forward strand.
TACGACGCTCCTCGCTGCGCCCTCCAAGGAAAGACCGTCCTTGTTATGTCAGACGGCGTAGCTTGTGACGTTTAGGATGGCGTCATTAGAGCCATTCCTCGAGAGGTCGCCATGACAACCTGAAGGTCGCTAATCGAGATGAGTGTTCACACCACTTGCTCGAC
>JAWZYU010001477.1:0-26000 GCA_038380435.1 Ryuthela nishihirai
TTGTTTTACGTCTGAGCGGCACTTTTTTGCACACCATGGGCTAAATGGCCAGGTCACATGGACCCCGAAGGCTCAGAGAAGCTTGGGGGAGGTTCCCACTGGAACAGCTGTTGGGAGACAGATGGTAGCCTCCCATCAAGGCCATTCAGCGTGCTCTTTAACGGGCACAGGGTATGGCTCTTTCACACACGGGGCCACGGCTTAAAGTTCCATCCGACGGACGGCGGTCTTTACCAAGCCCATCGGTGTCCCCTACTGACCGTGGGCAGAGCGGGGAGTTTTGTGGAGATATATCTCAATGCTGACCCAGCTGGGAACTGCAAATTACGAGCTTGGAGCGCTACCGACTGAGCCACCCCCGCCCCTACCATTTATGGAAAGGTCGCCGTTATTCGGCTGGGCCATAAAGCCGTGGCTTTGTATAGGAGAGCCATACCCTGTGCACGTTAAAGAACACGCTGGATGGCCTTGACGGGATGCTACCATCTGTCTCCTAACAGCTGTCCAGTGAATCCCCTTCTACGAGGCCTTGGGGTACTTGTAACCTGGCCACTTAGCCCATTGTATGCTAAAAAGAGTGCCGCTCTCAGCTGAAACAACTCAACTCCGTTCATTTGTTGTTTTTTTCTTTGCTGGGTTCATTGAAACTTTTTTTTATCAACCCTTCAGCGCCAAAGAGATCTTTCAGTGAATGCCGTTCCCTCTCCATCAATCAATGCAGTCGCAGAGCAGTCAGTTCCATATCATGCTGAAGAGTTAAAACTTTGACGCTGCTGCATCGATCGTTTTCGTTTGCCTTTGTGTATTCTTCCGATGGAATATGCAAACCGTAAACAACAGATAAAGACGTAATTAATAGTCTCAAGGTGGCTCTAGAGTAAAATTCGGGGCAACCGAGAATGCAGCTTGTATACCTTGAAATATGATGTGAAAGTGATTCTCGTGATATCTTCTCTGGATGATAAGATTTTTTATTATTTTGGGCTTCTGGTAGCTGCGAAAAGATAATTTAATGAAAAAACGCGTGTACAGTCGCTCAAAAAAGTATCCGAACACTAGAGTTGATTACAGAATTCAGAAAAAATATATGGCAACGATTGTTTTAGAAATTAGTGATCTGGCAACCTTCGTGTCACGTGACCCACTCACAGAAATATTGAGCGTGTGCAATTACAGTTCACAGCAAACTGGAGCGGTTGCGGTTAATGTTCACAGCACATTGGATCGTGTGAGCTCACAAAGACCTGGATCGTGTGGGCTCACTCACAGAAATATTGAGCGTGTGCAGTTACTGTTCACAACAAACTGGAGCGGTTGCGGTTAATGTTCACAGCACATTGGATCGTGTGAGCTCACAAAGACCTGGATCGTGTGGGCTCACTCACAGAAATATTGAGCGTGTGCAGTTACTGTTCACAACAAACTGGAGCGGTTGCGGTTAATGTTCACAGCACATTGGATCGTGTGAGCTCACAAAGACCTGGATCGTGTGGGCTCACTCACAGAAATATTGAGCGTGTGCAGTTACTGTTCACAACAAACTGGAGCGCACACGCTCCAGTTTGCTGTGAACGGTAACTGGAGCGTGTACAATTGCTGTACACGCTCCAGATATTTTTACTGAATTCTGTAATCAACCATGGTGTTCGGATACTTTTTTGAGCGATTGTACAACTGAAATATGGGCGAAATATTATACTTGCATTGCCGTTGTTTGACATACCTTGCTAAGACTTCACGAACAATAAAGGATCAAATGCAAGAAATGATTACGTTGTCCCATGCTCTAAAAATACACACAAAATGAGCTTGGAAAGGCCGTCTTCCGTCGGATGGGACGTTAACACGTGGCACCGTGTGCGGGAGAGCCATACCCTGTGCACATTAACGAACACACTGCATGGCCTTGACGGGAGGCTACCATCTGTCTCTTAACAGCTGTTCCAGTGGGTCCTGTCATGTTCCTCGGATTTTATATTTATTTATTGTATGTTTTTGTTATATTTTATTGTTGTATTTATTTTTATGTGTTCTTGGAAATGTTTGTGCTGGGAAGACTCACTGTTGTTGTTTTCGGGTCTGAAGCTTGCTGCTTTTTTTAAGAATCAATGCCATAAGTTGTTTATGGCCGTAAACGACTAGCCGAAGGTGCTAGTGCAGCGAGTAGGCTAGGCGGGAGATTCGAAGCTTTAGTCTGTACGTGGCTGTCAAGCGAAGAGGTCGCTTGACACGCGTCAAAAGGACGCCGCCTTTCTCAATAGTGACCCTTGGAGTGAGTGAGGGTGCGATTCCAAGAGGGAATCCAGATTCTTGGAGAATCTTGTCTTTTATTTTTGTGGTTCAGGAGGAGCCACAGTGTAGGCCAGTGTCTCGCAAACTTTTTTACTCTGCGGCACACTGAATCTAATTTTTTTCCCGCGGCACACCTAAAAAAGAATAAAAGCAAACTCTATATAATCGTCATTATATTTGCGCTTTGTTGAAGTCATCCGCCTGGTTTTACTTGAAGATTTGCTCTCGTTCTTTAATTCATAACTCGGTGTTTGTTTCAAATATTTGTCCATTCTATGGCTTGAAATAATCAAAAATTAATACCAAAATTTGGAAAAGCTTGATAAATACTTGCAAGATCCCAGTTGATAAAATCTGAAAGATTTTTATTAAAGCATGTCGATAGCACGTGGATAACACAAGTCAAGTCAAAATGAAATCTTTGGAATATCTAGTGTCAGTTTGAAAATCTCTCGCGGCACACTTGGAATCTCCCGCGGCACACAGTTTGCGAGACACTGGTGTAGGCAAAGGTTGGTTATCCTTTCGCCAAGTTTTGAGGTCTGTAAAGTGAGAGATTGCAGAGTGTTAATAATAAAAAAAGCACATAGATAAATCATTCACTCCATCCATGGGTCAAAGAACACTACACTGTTATATTTTACTTCCTTTTTATCGGTTCCTCTTTGTTTCATCCTATTTACTGATCAAACCCTACCCGGAAATAAAAAAAGATTTCACTTTAGAAATTCCAGATATTTATCTTTAGGTTTTTCATTTATTTGCCGAAAGCCGAACATAAATTAAAGAGTTAATTGTTTCTTTTACTGAAAAAAAGGAAACGAAACTAATTTAGAGCGGCTGCTAAAGGCTGATAGATGTTGCCTCTAAAATCCGAAGTCCATAAAATCGTGGTCCCCATTACCGATTGTCGACATCAGCTTTGGTTGCAAAAGATAGATCAAGTCCTTCGTCGAGTTGGGAGGGGGTGGCTCAGTGGGTAGCATCCTAGGCTCGTAATATGCAATTCCCTGGATCGGGTCGCAACTCTGCAAGTCTATATTTATCTTCGCGAACCTCAACCTGACCTCGGTGAGGAAAAATGACGCCGATGGGCTTGGAAAGGTCACCGTCCGTCGGATGAGACCCGTCCCCCCAAAGTATCTCGGAGTGGGCAAAATTCGAAGCGACTTCGTAAAATCTAGGTGAGTTGTGAAAATTTTTTATTTTTTGGGGGGGGGGCTCCCCTTAATTAATAATTTAATTAAGGGGAGTTGTCAAAATCGAGGCAAGTTGGCAAATCTAAGGCAGTTAGGAAAATGGAGAGACGGCAAAATTTAGAGCAGTTGGCAAAATTTGAAGCCATTTAGTAAAACACAGATGAGTTGGCAAAATCGGGACAACTTGGCAAAATCTTAAGGAGTTGGCAAAATTCGGAGTGACTTGGTAAAATCTTGGGGAGTTGGCAAAATCGGGACAACTTGGCAAAATCTTAAGGAGTTGGCAAAATTCGGAGTGACTTGGTAAAATCTTGGGGAGTTGGCAAAATCGGGACAACTTGGCAAAATCTTAAGGAGTTGGCAAAATTCGGAGTGACTTGGTAAAATCTTGGGGAGTTGGCAAAATCGGGACAACTTGGCAAAATCTTAAGGAGTTGGCAAAATTAGGAGTGACTTGGTAAAATCTTGGGGAGTTGGCAAAATCGGGACAACTTGGCAAAATCTAGGAGAGTTGGCAAAACTTAGGGAGTTAGTAAAATCTAGGGGTAGTTGGGAAAACTCGGAGTGATTTGACAAAATCGTGCGGAGTTGGCAAAATTCAGGTGAGATGTAAAAATTGGGATTTTTTTCTGTAAAATTATGGCGAGTTGGCAAAATCTAGGGGCAGTTGGCAAAATTCGGAGTGACTTGGTAAAATCGTGGAGAGTTGAAAAAATTCAGGTGAGATGTAAAAATTGCAATCTTTTTTCTGTAAAATTATGACGTGTTGGCAAAATCGAGGCAACTTCGCAATATCTAGGAGAGTTGGCAAATCTTGGGGGAATTGGTAAAATTCAGAGTGGTTTTGCAAAAAATCAGGTATGTTGTAAAATTGAGATTTTTTTTTTTCTGTAAAATTGCGACGAGATGGCAAAATCGAGGAAACTTGGCAAAACTAGAGCAGTTGGCAAAATTCGAATCCACTAGATAAAATACGGGAGATTTGTGAAAATGTGAATTTTTTATATGAAATTTAGGAGAGTTGAAAAATCGAGAAAACTTGGCAAAATCTAAGGAAGTTGTCAAAACTGGAGACCACCAGGTAAAGTACAGGTGAGTTTTAAAAATTGGGATTGGTTTTGTGAAATTAAGGAGAGTTGGAAAAACCATGAACTCTTGGCAAAATCTAGGGGAGTTGGTAAAATTCGAAGCCACTTGGTAAAGTACAGGGGGGTTGTGAAAATTGTACCTTTCTTGTGCAATTAAGGAGAGTTTATAAAATTCGAAGTGACTTGGCAAATTCGAGGAAGTTGTGAAAATTGCGATTTTTTCTGTAAAATTACGGAGAGTTGGCAAAATCTAGAGTAAATTTCGAATCCACTTGGAAAAATATAGGCGAGTTGTGAAAATTGATATTTGTTTTGTGAAGTTAAGGAGTGTTGGACAAATCGAGGAAACTTAACAAAATGTAGGGCAGTTGGAAAAATTCAAATCCACTTGGAAAATAAGGGCGAGTTGTGATAATTGGGATTGGGTTTCTGAAATTCAGGATAGTTGACTGAAATTGAGAAAACTTGGCAAAATCTTGGGGAGTTTGAAAAGTTTGAAGTGATTTGACAAATTTAGGAGAGATATAAAGATTGGGATTAGTTTCGTAAAATGAAGGATAGTTGGCCAAATCAAGGGTAAACCGCTACAATTCGGTTACCCGCTACAATTCAGACCAGATGAAAATATTGGAATTATTTCTGTGAAATTATGGCTAGTTGGCAAAATTGGAAGTCAAACGGCAAAATACAGGAGAGTTGGAGAGTTGTTAAAATTGCCTCCCCCACGGAGTGAAAAATCTAAGTAAGTTTGCAGCTCAGTTGGCAAAATTTGAATTTCTGTTTGGAAAATTTCTGATTCCCCCCCCCCCAAGCAATAGTCTTTCGCTACGCCCCAGAAACGTTAAGACGTAGTCCCTTGTGCGGGGGGGGCGGGGTCAGTAGGCTCAGTCGGTAGCGCGCTAGGCTCGTAATCTGTAGATCCCAGGTTCGAGTCCCAGCTGGGTCAACGTTGAGATCTATCTCCGCAAAATTCCCCGCCCTGCCCACGGTCAGTAGGGGACACCGATGGGCTTGGAAAGGCCGCCGTCCGTCGCATGGGACGTTAAGCCGTAGCTTAGCACATGGGACGTTAAGCCGTTTAAGACGTTAAGCCGTAAGTGTGCGGGAGAGTCACACCCTGTGCACGTTAAAGAACACTCTGGATGGCCTTGACGGGAGGCTAGCATCTGTCTCCCAACAGCTGTTCTAGTGGGTAACCTCCCCCAACCTTCTCTCAGCCTTCGGGGTCCATCTGACCTGGCCATTTAGCCCATGATGTGCAAAAAAGTGACGTCAGAGGCAGGGCCGTGCCGTGCTATGATACAGAGAGGCGGCCGCATCAGGTGGCACCGTAAGGGGGCGACATAAGCAGCGAAATCAAAATACAATTTGAACCATTCAATAATTAAAAATCTTTACGCAACGCTTTTCTGTATTGGTCTATGTTATTCCGATATTAATGTATACGATTTATGATTTATCGTACGCCTCTGCCTAAGCGCTTTCGGTACCCTTTGATCTCGGTTTCTGGTGCAGGTGCACCGTTGGCGAGCGCTCGCCGAAAGACTTTTGATCTGACAGCGCGAAGCTATTATTCTTGTTTGTAATATACCGCGCGGCCGCTCCTAAAAGCTGGGTTGGGTTGGGTTGTTTTACCTCTGAGCGGCGCTTTTTTGCACACCATGGGCTAAATGACCAGGTCACAAGGACCCCGAAGGCTCAGAGAAGGTTGGGGGAGGGGACCCACTGGACCCGCTGGATGGCACGTCAAGGCCATCCAGCGTGTTCTTTAACGTGCATAGGGTATGGCTCTCCCGCACACGGGGCCACGGCTTAACGTCCCATCCGACGGACGGCGGCCTTTCCAAGCCCATCGGTGTCCCCTACTGACCGTGGGCAGGGCGGGGAATTTTGCGGAGATAAATCTCAACGCTGACCCAGCTGGGACTCGAACCTGGGAACTACAGATTACCAGTCTGGCGCGCTACCGACTGAGCCACCCCCGCCCATCCTAAAAGCTGAGGCGGCAATTATCACAAAAGACAATTGCACGTGTTACGTGTTGATAGTTCTGTTTTGAGCTTACAATTATTGGCAATATTTGATTTTAATGTTAGTTTGTCATGAGAAGTGGCAAGCGGCTGTGCTGTATTTAAATCAGTAGATCAGATATATAATATACCTGTATCAGTATAATTTTTGTGCATTTATGCTAATTCAGTTTTTGTGTTTAAAAAGTAGATCAGGCAAGAGAATTATTGTTTTTTACAGCAATTGTAGTTACTTATTATCATTGAAAATGATTATGTTATGACAATAGGGACTCGAATTAAAACGTAGCATTTGCATGGACTGGGTATATCTCAGGTGCGGAACGTGTGCCTCTGTGAGATAGATAGAGAGTTATTTAGGCAATATTGGGCTACTTTTGCGTTCTGTGTGTGATAGAGAGAGAGTTGCTTAGGAAATATTTGCATTTGCCTACTTTTGCGTTCGTTATTTATTGCTCTATTTTTACCAAATTCATATATGTTGAAGTGGAGACAATACAATAACAAGTTAAAGAAAGGCAAATGTCAAAACGGCTGCTAGCTGTCAATTTGACAGATATTCGTTATCTATTTATTATGTTCTGTTACCTACAAATCTTACTAGCTTTGCAACTCATTTCTATCGTTATTTTATCTACCCTATTTTAATAGCATGATAAGCATCATCATATTTAATCATTTTCAATGCCCCCCCCCCCCTCCGTTGCATCTTTGCGAAGGACTGTGAATTTTTATTTAATATTTTTATTACAGTATGGAACAGAAAAGGAAAAAATTGTCTGGAAGTCAATATAAAAAGAAACGCTTAAAGAAAGAGGAACAAGGAAGAAAGCTAAGCTATGTTATGAAGGAATTCTTAGTACAAAAGTCCTGTTTAGATGAGCCGTCCACATCCACATCAACAGTGACTGCTTTGGATTTGGCAAATAAAAACTCAGTGTCGCCCCAATCACTTCCAGAAGAAGTTGTTGAAGAGAGCCAAAAAATAACACCATCAGAAGTTCATCAAGAGCCGGGTAGCAGTAGCAGTGGCAGCCAGCAGATATTAAACGAAATTCCTTCTGATCCTGCATTATGGAATGCTTTCTGCATGTCATCTGAAACTCGTCAAATACTGGTTGAGAGGGGTCCACATCAAATTAAAGAATTCGAGTTTCCTATTAATAAAGGAAGGCGTAGATTTTTGCCCTCGCATTATTTGAAAGTGTTGAGCAATAGTGAAGTCGTTGAGAGAAGTTGGTTGATTTATTCTGTTACAAATGATGCCGTTTTTTGCTTTTGTTGTATATTATTTGATAATTCGTCTGCTATTAATGACTGGCCCAAAAAAGGTTATTCTGACTGGGGAAATCTTATAAGAGCCCTCACAATGCACGAAAAGTCTGTAAATCACAGAAATGCTTTTAGAGCATGGAAAGAATTGGACATTCGATTAAAGCAGAAAATAACTATTGACGCTGAATATCAACGAATTATGGATATGGAAATTCAGCATTGGAGAGGAGTTCTAAAAAGAATAATGTCAATAATTAGACTATTGGCCTCACAAAGTTTAGTTTTTCGTGGAACAACTGAACATTTGTTTCAGCCCAATAACGGAAACTTCCTAAAGTTGGTAGAATTGCTTTCTGAGTTTGATCCAGTTATGGAAGAACATATCAGGAGAGTTCAACGCGAGTCTGATAAATGGTCTGTGACTTATCTAAGCAATAATACACAAGATGAATTGATAAATTTGATGGAAAATGTAATTTTAAGCAAAATTGTCGAAATAACAAAAATCGCTAAATATTTTTCGATAATCGCCGATTGTACCCCAGACGTAAGTCATATTGAACAGCTCTCATTAACAATAAGAGTTGTCGCTTTAAACTCCATTAAAAATAAATATGAAATTGAGAATTCTTTATTGGTTTTTTGAAGCTAGTGATTCAACCTGAGAGGGTTTGGCAGAACTTATTCTGACACATTTGAAAAGTTAGGTTTTGAGTTAAAGTGGCTTAGAGGACAAGGCTATGACAACGGAGCTAATATGAAAGGAGTAAGAAAGGGTGTACAAAATAGAATATTTGAAAAATATCCAAGGGCGTTTTATGTGCCCTGCGCATGTCATTCTTTAAACCTAGTTGTGAATGATGCAGTGTCTTCTTCTACAGAAACAACAACTTTTTTTTCTATTGTGCAAGAACTTTACACTTTTTTTTTCTGGTTCTACAAAGCGTTGGGAAGTGCTAAAAAAATATGTTTCACAATTAACTCTAAAACCATTGAGTGCTGTAGCGTTAAAACCTTTACGATTTCAACTTTGCGAAATCTATGATGCATTATTCCAAATAATAGAAGACATCAACAGAGATGCAGAAACTAAAGTTAAAGCAAGAGGGTTAGCAAAAAATATTAAAAATTACAAGTTTATATGCGGTGTAATTCTTACATACTTTATTTATGTAAAAGGAATACTATTGCAGCTCTGAGAATTTTATTAACCCTCCCTGTCTCTGTAGCTAGTGGGGAAAGTAGTTTTTCCAAATTAAAATTAATAAAACACTACTTAAGAAGTGCAATAAGCCAAACAAAACTTAGAAATCTGTCATTAATTTCTATTGAATCTACATTGGCTGCCACTCTAGACTACACATCCCTAATTAACGAATTTGCTAAAGTTAAAGTTAGAAGGGTAAAACTGTAGTAGATTGTTGTAGTTGATGTCATTATTTTAAAGTAGTTTATATTTTCAAATTAAAAATAGTATTCGTACATTTTGTGCAGTTTTTTTTTTAAATCACAATCGAAGGTTATTGTAAATAAAAAACATTTAAGGGGCGGCATTTCGAAGACTTGCATCATAATGAGAAAATCTACCGCACGGCCACGCTCAGATGTAAAACAACCCAACCCAAAATAGCCATTGGTATTCTGCAGTTTAAAACCATCAGCTCACTAGATGGCACCACGAGTTATAACTCGTGGTATAACGGAACGTAAGTCAGAATCGCAAAGTAAGGTAAGTGAAAAAGAACAGTATGTCAGCACCATCTCTTGGCAAAAGACCGTGAAAAAAAACCTGGCGTAATTACGTTTATTGTTTATGTTAAGTGGGAAATGTAGGAAGATGGGATTTATAATTTGCACGTCTGTTCTGGGCGCTTTTGTGTAATGCGAATCGGCGATAAATTGTTTAGGATTTTCATGTTTTTTCCCTTTGTTGTCCCTGATGAGGTTATCTAGTTATTTGTTTTCTTTGTTTTCAAATTTTTAACTCGATTTCTCTCACTCGAATTTGGTGCCCTAGGCTGCTGTCTCAGTTCCTCTACATGGCCATGCTAGGCTGCCCAACAGTGCTGAGCCTAGGAAGTTGGCTGCTATCTCAGTTCCTCTACATGGCCATGCTAGGCTGCCCAACAGTGCTGAGCCTAGGAAGTTGACTGCTATCTCAGTTCCTCTACATGGCCATGCTAGGCTGCCCAACAGTGCTGAGCCTAGGAAGTTGGCTGCTATCTCAGTTCCTCTACATGGCCATGCTAGGCTGCCCAACAGTGCTGAGCCTAGGAAGTTGGCTGCTATCTCAGTTCCTCTACATGGCCATGCTAGGCTGCCCAACAGTGCTGAGCCTAGGAAGTTGGCTGCTATCTCAGTTCCTCTACATGGTCATGCTAGGCTGCCCAACAGGGCTGAGCCTAGGAAGTGGCTGCTATCTCAGTTCCTCTACATGGCCATGCTAGGCTGCCCAACAGTGCTGAGCCTAGGAAGTTGGCTGCTATCTCAGTTCCTCTACATGGCCATGCTAGGCTGCCCAACAGGGCTGCGCCTAGGAAGTTGGCTGCTATCTCAGTTCCTCTACATGGTCATGCTAGGCTGCCCAACAGTGCTGAGCCTAGGAAGTTGGCTGCTATCTCAGTTCCTCTACATGGCCATGCTAGGCTGCCCAACAGGTCTGCGCCTAGGAAGTTGGCTGCTATCTCAGTTCCTCTACATGGCCATGCTAGGCTGCCCAACAGTGCTGAGCCTAGGAAGTTGGCTGCTATCTCAGTTCCTCTACATGGCCATGCTAGGCTGCCCAACAGTGCTGAGCCTAGGAAGTTGGCTGCTATCTCAGTTCCTCTACATGGCCATGCTAGGCTGCCCAACAGTGCTGAGCCTAGGAAGTTGGCTGCTATCTCAGTTCCTCTACATGGCCATGCTAGGCTGCCCAACAGTGCTGAGCCTAGGAAGTTGGCTGCTATCTCAGTTCCTCTACATGGCCATGCTAGGCTGCCCAACAGGGCTGCGCCTAGGAAGTTGGCTGCTATCTCAGTTCCTCTACATGGCCATGCTAGGCTGCCCAACAGTGCTGAGCCTAGGAAGTTGGCTGCTATCTCAGTTCCTCTACATGGCCATGCTAGGCTGCCCAACAGTGCTGAGCCTAGGAAGTTGGCTGCTATCTCAGTTCCTCTACATGGCCATGCTAGGCTGCCCAACAGTGCTGAGCCTAGGAAGTTGGCTGCTATCTCAGTTCCTCTACATGGCCATGCTAGGCTGCCCAACAGTGCTGAGCCTAGGAAGTTGGCTGCTATCTCAGTTCCTCTACATGGCCATGCTAGGCTGCCCAACAGTGCTGAGCCTAGGAAGTTGGCTGCTATCTCAGTTCCTCTACATGGCCATGCTAGGCTGCCCAACAGTGCTGAGCCTAGGAAGTTGGCTGCTATCTCAGTTCTTCTACATGGCCATGCTAGGCTGCCCAACAGTGCTGAGCCTAGGAAGTTGGCTGCTATCTCAGTTCCTCTACATGGCCATGCTAGGCTGCCCAACAGTGCTGAGCCTAGGAAGTTGGCTGCTATCTCAGTTCCTTTACATGGCCATGCTAGGCTGCCCAACAGGGCTGCGCCTAGGAAGTGGCTGCTATCTCAGTTCCTCTACATGGCCATGCTAGGCTGCCCAACAGTGCTGAGCCTAGGAAGTTGGCTGCTATCTCAGTTCCTCTACATGGCCATGCTAGGCTGCCCAACAGGGCTGCGCCTAGGAAGTTGGCTGCTATCTCAGTTCCTCTACATGGTCATGCTAGGCTGCCCAACAGTGCTGAGCCTAGGAAGTTGGCTGCTATCTCAGTTCCTCTACATGGCCATGCTAGGCTGCCCAACAGGGCTGCGCCTAGGAAGTTGGCTGCTATCTCAGTTCCTCTACATGGCCATGCTAGGCTGCCCAACAGTGCTGAGCCTAGGAAGTTGGCTGCTATCTCAGTTCCTCTACATGGCCATGCTAGGCTGCCCAACAGTGCTGAGCCTAGGAAGTTGGCTGCTATCTCAGTTCCTCTACATGGCCATGCTAGGCTGTCCAACAGTGCTGAGCCTAGGAAGTTGGCTGCTATCTCAGTTCCTCTACATGGCCATGCTAGGCTGCCCAACAGTGCTGAGCCTAGGAAGTTGGCTGCTATCTCAGTTCCTCTACATGGCCATGCTAGGCTGCCCAACAGGGCTGAGCCTAGGAAGTTGGCTGCTATCTCAGTTCCTCTACATGGTCATGCTAGGCTGCCCAACAGTGCTGAGCCTAGGAAGTTGGCTGCTATCTCAGTTCCTCTACATGGTCATGCTAGGCTGCCCAACAGTGCTGAGCCTAGGAAGTTGGCTGCTATCTCAGTTCCTCTACATGGTCATGCTAGGCTGCCCAACAGTGCTGAGCCTAGGAAGTTGGCTGCTATCTCAGTTCCTCTACATGGTCATGCTAGGCTGCCCAACAGTGCTGAGCCTAGGAAGTTGGCTGCTATCTCAGTTCCTCTACATGGTCATGCTAGGCTGCCCAACAGTGCTGAGCCTAGGAAGTTGGCTGCTATCTCAGTTCCTCTACATGGCCATGCTAGGCTGCCCAACAGGGCTGAGCCTAGGAAGTTGGCTGCTATCTCAGTTCCTCTACATGGTCATGCTAGGCTGCCCAACAGTGCTGAGCCTAGGAAGTTGGCTGCTATCTCAGTTCCTCTACATGGTCATGCTAGGCTGCCCAACAGTGCTGAGCCTAGGAAGTTGGCTGCTATCTCAGTTCCTCTACATGGTCATGCTAGGCTGCCCAACAGTGCTGAGCCTAGGAAGTTGGCTACTATCTCAGTTCCTCTACATGGCCATGCTAGGCTGCCCAACAGTGCTGAGCCTAGGAAGTTGGCTGCTATCTCAGTTCCTCTACATGGCCATGCTAGGCTGCCCAACAGTGCTGAGCCTAGGAAGTTGGCTGCTATCTCAGTTCCTCTACATGGCCATGCTAGGCTGCCCAACAGGGCTGAGCCTAGGAAGTGGCTGCTATCTCAGTTCCTCTACATGGCCATGCTAGGCTGCCCAACAGGGCTGCGCCTAGGAAGTTGGCTGCTATCTCAATTCCTCTACATGGCCATGCTAGGCTGCCCAACAGTGCTGAGCCTAGGAAGTTGGCTGCTATCTCAGTTCCTCTACATGGCCATGCTAGGCTGCCCAACAGGGCTGCGCCTAGGAAGTTGGCTGCTATCTCAGTTCCTCTACATGGTCATGCTAGGCTGCCCAACAGGGCTGCGCCTAGGAAGTTGGCTGCTATCTCAGTTCCTCTACATGGCCATTCTAGGCTGCCCAACAGTGCTGAGCCTAGGAAGTTGGCTGCTATCTCAGTTCCTTTACATGGCCATGCTAGGCTGCCCAACAGGGCTGCGCCTAGGAAGTTGGCTGCTATCTCAGTTCCTCTACATGGCCATGCTAGGCTGCCCAACAGTGCTGAGCCTAGGAAGTTGGCTGCTATCTCAGTTCCTCTACATGGTCATGCTAGGCTGCCCAACAGGGCTGCGCCTAGGAAGTTGGCTGCTATCTCAGTTCCTCTACATGGCCATGCTAGGCTGCCCAACAGTGCTGAGCCTAGGAAGTTGGCTGCTATCTCAGTTCCTCTACATGGCCATGCTAGGCTGCCCAACAGGGCTGAGCCTAGGAAGTGGCTGCTATCTCAGTTCCTGTACATGGCCATGCTATGCTGCCCAACAGGGCTGCGCCTAGGAAGTTGGCTGCTATCTCAGTTCCTCTACATGGCCATGCTAGGCTGCCCAACAGTGCTGAACCTAGGAAGTTGGCTGCTATCTCAGTTCCTCTACATGGCCATGCTAGGCTGCCCAACAGGGCTGCGCCTAGGAAGTTGGCCGCTATCTCAGTTCCTCTACATGGCCATGCTAGGCTGCCCAACAGGGCTGCGCCTAGGAAGTTGGCTGCTATCTCAGTTCGTCTACATGGCCATGCTAGACTGCCCAACAGTGCTGAGCCTAGGAAGTTGGCTGCTATCTCAGTTCCTCTACATGGTCATGCTAGGCTGCCCAACAGGGCTGCGCCTAGGAAGTTGGCTGCTATCTCAGTTCCTCTACATGGCCATGATAGGCTGCCCAACAGTGCTGAGCCTAGGAAGTTGGCTGCTATCTCAGTTCCTCTACATGGCCATGCTAGGCTGCCCAACAGGGCTGCGCCTAGGAAGTTGGCTGCTATCTCAGTTCCTCTACATGGCCATGGTAGGCTGCCCAACAGGGCTGAGCCTAGGAAGTTGGCTGCTATCTCAGTTCCTCTACATGGCCATGCTAGGCTGCCCAACAGTGCTGAGCCTAGGAAGTTGGCTGCTATCTCAGTTCCTCTACATGGCCATGCTAGGCTGCCCAACAGTGCTGAGCCTAGGAAGTTGGCTGCTATCTCAGTTCCTCTACATGGCCATGCTAGGCTGCCCAACAGGGCTGAGCCTAGGAAGTGGCTGCTATCTCAGTTCCTCTACATGGCCATGCTAGGCTGCCCAACAGGGCTGCGCCTAGGAAGTTGGCTGCTATCTCAGTTCCTCTACATGGCCATGCTAGGCTGCCCAACAGTGCTGAGCCTAGGAAGTTGGCTGCTATCTCAGTTCCTCTACATGGCCATGCTAGGCTGCCCAACAGGGCTGCGCCTAGGAAGTTGGCTGCTATCTCAGTTCCTCTACATGGCCATGCTAGGCTGCCCAACAGGGCTGAGCCTAGGAAGTTGGCTGCTATCTCAGTTCCTCTACATGGCCATGCTAGGCTGCCCAACAGGGCTGAGCCTAGGAAGTGGCTGCTATCTCAGTTCCTCTACATGGCCATGCTAGGCTGCCCAACAGGGCTGAGCCTAGGAAGTTGGCTGCTATCTCAGTTCCTCTACATGGCCATGCTAGGCTGCCCAACAGTGCTGAGCCTAGGAAGTTGGCTGCTATCTCAGTTCCTCTACATGGCCATGCTAGGCTGCCCAACAGGGCTGAGCCTAGGAAGTTGGCTACTATCTCAGTTCCTCTACATGGCCATGCTAGGCTGCCCAACAGTGCTGAGCCTAGGAAGTTGGCTGCTATCTCAGTTCCTCTACATGGTCATGCTAGGCTGCCCAACAGTGCTGAGCCTAGGAAGTTGGCTGCTATCTCAGTTCCTCTACATGGCCATGCTAGGCTGCCCAACAGGGCTGAGCCTAGGAAGTTGGCTGCTATCTCAGTTCCTCTACATGGCCATGCTAGGCTGCCCAACAGGGCTGAGCCTAGGAAGTTGGCTGCTATCTCAGTTCCTCTACATGGCCATGCTAGGCTGTCCAACAGTGCTGAGCCTAGGAAGTTGGCTGCTATCTCAGTTCCTCTACATGGCCATGCTATGCTGCCCAACAGTGCTGAGCCTAGGAAGTTGGCTGCTATCTCAGTTCCTCTACATGGCCATGCTATGCTGCCCAACAGGGCTGAGCCTAGGAAGTTGGCTGCTATCTCAGTTCCTCTACATGGCCATGCTAGGCTGCCCAACAGGGCTGAGCCTAGGAAGTTGGCTGCTATCTCAGTTCCTCTACATGGCCATGCTAGGCTGCCCAACAGGGCTGAGCCTAGGAAGTAGGCTGCTCGTGTGCAAAAATAATTCGGCAGCCCTACTTATGAGTCATTATAGTCTTAGGCACCAGTAGGGGGTGAGGAGGAGGTATAACCTCTCCGCTGGAAAAATTGATGAACATTAATTTAGGTTAAATGATATGAAGTGTACCAAAAAAAAAATCTTTTTTCCTCTTTAAAGATATGTGAATTTCGGGGTGAAGGCCACGTTTCCTTTTGTTGTCGGAATATTTTATTTTTTAATTTATTGTTATGAAAAAACATTTTGTACGTGTATTTTCAATAATAAGTTCAATTTTCTCGTTTTGTTTTCGGGTATCTTTAGTTTCGGGAATCATTATGGTATGATGTATGCAGAGCTGGACTTTGACCTTCTGAGGTTCTCATGTAACCAGTGGTGAAAGTAGGCCGGTAAGTCTTGTTTCCTCTATTGGAGTTCCAGTCCTGGTGTTTGGAATTGAGGTCCCCAGCACGAATAACTGGAGTTTTGAGTCCAAAAATTGAGTCTAGAGCTTTAATCAGGAGGTCACCATTTGGGGGCTTATAAGCAGCAACTAGCCTAATATCCCCAGATCCGTATTCTGAATAACCACCATAGTGACCTTAAGATTCTGGGTCTCTCTGGTGCTGAAGAATCCCTTTCCGGACAGAAGAAGTGAGGAATCCCTTTCTGGACAGAAGAAGTGAGGAATCCCTTTCCGGACAGAAGAAGTGAGGAATCCCTTTCCGGACAGAAGAAGTGAGGAATCCCTTTCCGGACAGAAGAGTGAGGAATCCCTTTCCGGACAGAAGAAGTGAGGAATCCCTTTCCGGACAGAGAAGTGAGGAATCCCTTTCCAGACAGAAGAAGTGAGGAATCCCTCTCCGGACAGAAGAAGTGAGGAATCCCTTTCCGGACAGAAGAAGTGAGGAATCCCTTTCCGGACAGAAGAAGTGAGGAATCCCTTTCTGGACAGAAGAAGTGAGGAATCCCTTTCCGGACAGAAGAAGTGAGGAATCCCTTTCCGGACAGAAGAAGTGAGGAATCCCTTTCCGGACAGAAGAGTGAGGAATCCCTTTCCGGACAGAAGAAGTGAGGAATCCCTTTCCGGACAGAGAAGTGAGGAATCCCTTTCCAGACAGAAGAAGTGAGGAATCCCTCTCCGGACAGAAGAAGTGAGGAATCCCTTTCCGGACAGAAGAAGTGAGGAATCCCTTTCCGGACAGAAGAAGTGAGGAATCCCTTTCCGGACAGCTATTGCTGTGTCTCGTCCTCGGTTGTGTTCCCGATCATTGCGGAAGAGACTGAAATTAGGAATTTTGATACTGTCACATGCTCTGAGATGGGTTTCACAGAACAGCGCAACGTCAATTTTATAGGTAGAGAGAAGATTTCTGAACTTCAACAGGTCGCTTTTTAGACCATTGGAGTTCAAGCAACAATACGGAGGATGCTACGCCTGGAATAGGATTTATCCATCGCAGGTGAGAAGGGTGGTTAAGTAGTCGAAGGCTTCAAAGGAAATTGAGATCTTGTCTATCCAATCCTTAGCCTGGTGGAACCTAGTATATAACTCTTTAACGTTTTTAATGATGCTGATAAGGTTTTTTTTAATGATGCTGATAAGGTTTTTTTTAATGATGCTGATAAGGTTTTTTTTAATGATGCTGATAAGGTTTTTTTTAATGATGCTGATAAGGTTTTTTTTAATGATGCTGATAAGGTTCAGTTTCCTGAAAAATTCCAAGATTTCTCCAAATTCTTTTGAAAAGTCAAAGTTTGTCTCTTTGCTGGCAGTACTTTTCTTCACTGGTACAGGCGCTCAAAAAAGTATCCGAACACTAGGGTTGATTACAGAATTCAGAAAAAATATCTCGCAACGATTTTTTTTAGAAATTAGTGATCTGGCAACCTTCGTGTCACGTGATACGAAGGTTGCCAGATCACTAATTTCTAAAAAAAATCGTTGCGAGATATTTTTTCTGAATTCTGTAATCAACCATAGTGTTCGGATACTTTTTTGAGCGACTGTAGGTGGTCATATTATTTTGATACTAGATCGTGTGGGCTCACTCACGGAAATATTGAGCGTGTGCAGTTACCGTTCACAGCAAACTGGAGCGTGTGCAGTAACTGCACACGCTCCAGTTTGCTGTGAACGGTAACTGGAGCGTGTACAGTTGCTGTACACGCTCCAGATATTTTTCCTGAATTCTGTAATCACGTGACACGAAGGTTGCCAGATCACTAATTTCTAAAAAAATCGTTGCCAGATATTTTTTCTGAATTCGGTAATCAACCATAGTGTTCGGATACATTTTTGAGCGACTGTACATTAGGGGCAGTCTCCCCTTTTAGAGATGGCTTGAATGCAGTCTTTTCCGCAGTAGGTCTACAGCTGAGCTCTGGGGATGCAGAAGATGAGGTACCTGGATTAAGCTCAGGTGTATGAGCCACTATTTGGGCATAAGTTTTTCCAGTGCTCAGTGAAGGAGGATTTCTAAATTTCACTAAAGAAGGGGTCTTGGGTGGTACCTGGTTGGCAGGCTGTGATGATTTGGGAAAGAACTCAAAACCTCTGTAGTTTGCTGTGTGTTCTTTCCCGCAGTTAGCGCATTTCGGAGCACCATCTTGGTGGGTCCTAATGCAAGTAACAGTGGTGTGTGGACCTGCACATTTAACACAGAGAGGGGATGGGATGGGATGTTTTACCTCTGAGCGGCACTTTTTTGCACACCATGGGCTAAATGGCCAGGTCACATGGACCCCGAAATCTCAGAGAATGTTGGGGGAGGGGACTCACTGGAACAACTGTTGGGAGACAGATGGTAGCCTCCCGTCAAGGTCATCCAGCGTGTTCTTTAACGTGCACAGGGTATGGCTCTCCCGCACATGGGGCCACGGCTTAACGTCCCATCCGACGGACGGCGGCCTTTCCAAGCCCATTGGTGTCCCCTACTGACCGTGGGCAGGGCGGGGAATTTTGCGTAGATAAATCTCAACGCTGACCCAGCTGGGACTCGAACCTGGGAACTACAGATTACGAGCCAGGCGCGCTACCGACTGAGCCACCCCCGGCCCACACACACAGCGAGGGGAATTAAAACAGTTCTTCTGAGTGTGTGCAAACCGTTGGCATTTATGACATTGAGTAGTGCCATTTCTGTTTTGAAAAGATTCCACAGAGATCTTCAGATGGAAGAGATCTGTCAAGTTAAAGATTTTCTTGTTGGCATCATTTTTGATCAATTCAATTAGGAAAATTGGGAGTGGAGCCTTAGTTTTAAATCTCTTTAGCTGGGAGACTTTGATGACTCAGAATCAGTCCAATCAGTTCCTTGTTTATATCATCACAGGTCATATCATCAGGTATATTTTTGATGATGGCCTTGAGAGTTTTATCGGATTTTAGTTGGTATGTGTGAAAAGGGTATCCCTCCTTCTCAAATAGGGAGGCAAATGATCTATAATCCCGAGTGCATTTCGTCTGCACTCTGACAGTCTGCCCAGATATTTTAGCTGTGAAAGATTCCAGAGCTAGGGCAGTAAGTGTTTTGTGCAAAACCAGCCATTTTTCAGGTTGTCTTAATACAATGGGTGAAATTGTTTCTTTCCTAGTGGAGTTTGGAGGAATTTTATCTGCCGTTTGTGTTGAGGTGGTAGGATTATCATCCATATCGGCTTCGTTATCGCCTTGACTCGATAGAAGAGCATATTTATTTTTGCTTCTGATGCATGCCTCATCGTTAGAGTTTAAGGGTTCTTTTACAACCCTTTTGAACTCCTTTTTTGAATCCATCTCTGTCTAGAGAATTGGCATTTTCTGCAGCAGTAGTAATTGTTTCAGCTGGTGAAGCAATCATGTCATGCTCACTAGTCGTTGGAATATTCTGCTCGCTAGGTACAGAATTGTCATGAGTTGGAGCAATCAAGCTGTATTCATTGGAGCAAACATGCTCATCAATTGCTTTTTCTAAATAAAAGCACTGAAGAATTGCTTGATTAAACTCAGCTGCCTGCTCACTATTCACAAAATTGAGAGAGAAAAGTGTTGGAAACTTTTCAATCTTTTAATACAAGGCATTGAGCTGCCTTTCTAACTAAGGGCAGTCTGAAATGACGTCCAGTCTACCAACAGTGACGTCGGAGCTCTCACCTCGGTCCGGGATGACATTAGTCGCTTAGGAGCTCTCTCCCAGGACCGATTGAGAATTTTCGCTGATTTGCGATTTAGCCATCGTTCCCTTAAGAAAGCAATAAGATTATGAATAATACAGTCGTTTTATTAACCTGAAAAACCTCAAAAAAGGACAGCAAAATCAATACACAGAAGTATGAAATTCAGTAGCTTTACAATGTAATACAGAATGCAGTGTCTAGACTGCAATCGGTTTTTAGCCTGAAAACCTCAAAAAGCACAAAATAATAAATTCACAAAATGTTTCTCAAATTTTACAATTATAATCAGGAAACAGTAGAACTACTGCAATCGGTTTTTTAGCCTGAAAACTTAAAAAAGGACAACATGGTGAAAGCACCAAATATTACAGAAATACCACCGCTAAAATACAGAATGCAGTGTGATTATTCAGATAGGTTTTTTTATCCTGAAAAACCTCAAAAAGGACAACAATAAATAAAGCACAAAATATTTCGAAAATACAAGAGCTACAATACAGTATGCGGTGTGATTACTGCGATAGGTTTTTTAGCCTGAAAAACCTCAAAAAGAAAAACAAAATCAAATAACGAAAGTATGAAGTACAGTCGCTCAAAAAAGTATCCGAACGCCACGGTTGATTACAGAATTCAGAAAAAATATCTGGCAACGTTTTTTTAGAAATTAGTGATCTGGCAACCCTTCGTGTCACGTGACACGAAGGGTTGCCAGATCACTAATTTCTAAAAAAACGTTGCCAGATTTTTTTTTCTGAATTCTGTAATCAACCGTGGCGTTCGGATACTTTTTTGAGCGACTGTACAATAGCCTTATAGTGTAATACAGAACTCACAATCGATTTTTAGCCTGAAAACCTCAAAAAGGGCAACAATAATCAAGGTACATGAATTGCAAAAGCATTAAATACATTTCAAACAATTTTTTAGCCTGAAAAAACTTCAAAAGAAAAACAAAATCAAATAACAAAAATATGAAGTACAAAAGCATTAGAGTGTACTACAGAATTTACAATCGGTTTTCAGTCTAAAAACCTCAAAAAGGACAATAATCAAATTACATATAATACAATACAAAAGCAGTAAATACACTTCAATCGGTTTTTTAACCTGAAAAACCTCAGAAAAGGACAACAAAGCCTCAGGTCTAAAAAATTAATTACAAAGTCTTACAAAGCAGACAATAGAAATCAATGTGAAAACACAATATATTAATTCATAAACGCAGCAATAGAAATCAATGTGAAATCGCAATATATTAATTCGGACTGAGAACATGATATTTAACATATTCATGTCTCGAATGAATAAATATATGAAATAACCAGAGCTAACAAAACTTTCCAAAATCTTTCCAAAAAATTAAAACACTTTCCAAAATCGAATTACCTCGTGGTTGCAAAGCGAAACAATCCTTCAGCAACGAGTCGACAGAACGAAGGACAACAGCAGGAGCTGCGTTAGCACGTCCGCACTCCATCGCGCAGAAAATGTAGGGAATAGAGCATTATTTAGCCTGAACAAAGAGGGAATTAGCAACTAGCTACTGCTGCAAAGGTCATGAACACGGACTCTAGGAGGAAGAATGACCTTGGCACTATATCCGACTACAGCAGAAATAAGAAAGCCTCAGCGCCACAAAGGAACTTAAATCAGGAAACAACAGACGACATTACGGAATGTCTACTAACAAAAGTGAAGATAAATGCGGACATTGGAACCATCTGCACTTCAAATTTGTTATAAGATGAAAGTAAAAATTACAACTGGAAAATGACTTATTGCACCTCTTACTCAATTATCCTGGGCGGGGGTGGCTCAGTCGGTAGCGCGCCAGGCTCGTGATCTGTAGTTCCCAGGTTCGAGTCCCAGATGGGTCAGCGTTGAGATTTATCTCCGCAAAAATTCCCCGCCCTGCCCACGGTCAGTAGGGGATAATGATGGGCTTGGAAAGGCCGCCGTCCGTCGGATGGGACGTTAAGCCGTGGCCCCGTGTGCGGGAGAGCCATACCCTGTGCACGTTAAAGAACACGCTGGATGGCCTTGACGGGAGGCTACGATCTGTCTCCCAACAGCTGTTCCAGTGGGTCCCCTCCCCCAACCTTCTCTGAGCCTTCGGGGTCCATGTGACCTGGCCATTTAGCCCATGGTGTGCAAAAAAGTGCCGCTCAGAGGTAAAACAACCCAACAACTCAATTATCCCCAGTGCCTGCTCAAGGTACCGGCAACTCGGGTAGTTGCCCGGGCGCTCCATATCCTTAGGGGCACCATCAAGGATCTTCCAAAAAAAAGAAAAAGTGAAAATAATAAATAAATTTTTTTTTAATCTGACGTTTTTAAGATGGAAAACATCAGGTTCATGTATATATATATAGCGAGAGAGAGTGTGTGTGTGTCACTTTTAACGACACGCAAAGATGTTAGGTTGCCAAATCTCTAGTGTAAGTTCACGCGGAGTTTATTATTGATATTGGCGTTACCGTACGATACGTTTTCCCACAAGAAAGGCAACAAAGTGTCTGTTCAGTATCTTCTCAGACGTCAAAGTGACAGCTGTCATTTTTTTTTTTGTTTCTGAGATTGTTCTTGTGTTTTTTGTTTTCTGCCATTTATAATGATATACCGTAGTGTTTTTATTTGTTTTCTTTAGACATTTTCGATTTATTTAATTTTTTCCTACTCCTAAAATTAGGAAATGCCTCCAAAAAAGTTATCCGGCTATGAAAACAGAAAAAGACGTTTTCAACAAGAAGAAGCAGTCAAGAAACACCCAAAGGTATCAAGTTTTTTCAGTCCTAAGTCAAACAGTGGGAACAATGCAAGCTCATCTTCTTCAGATACATATATCTCTCTAGATTTGCCATCTAATGATTGTGAAATCAAACCCACTGAAGATATTGTACTTTCTGAAGAAAAAAAACAACTACATGCATGAATTAAAACATCAGGATCACAAATGTAACGCGGTTGAAGACTTAGTCTTAGGTAATAATGTCACACTCACAGCAGGGAATACTGGGGATGTTGAAAGTAAATTTGAAAACTCAACCAAAATAAATGTCAACTACAATGATCCAGAAAAATGCACCTGAAAGATGGTCATGTCTGCGTAACAGGTGAGTCATACTGATGCAACTGCAAGATGGTCATGTCTGCATAACAGGTGAATCACACTGATGCACCTGAAAGATGGTCATGTCTGCGTAACATAGGAGTCATACTGATGCACCTGAAAGTTGGTCATGACTGCGTAACAGGTGAGTCACACTGATGCACCTGAAAAATAGTTATGTCTGCATAACAGATGAGTCATAATGATGCACCTGAAAGATGGTCATGTCTGCGTAACAGATGAGACATACTGATGCACCTGAAAGATGGTCATGTCTGCGTAACAGGTGGGGGCGGGGATAGCTCAGTCGATAGCGCACCAGGCTCGTAATCTGTAGTTCGCAGGTTCGAGTCCCAGCTGGGTCAGCGTTGAGATTTATGTCCGCAAAACTCCCCCCCCCCTGCCCACGGTCAGTAGGGGACACCGAAGGGCTTGGAAAGGCCGCCGTCAGTCGGATGGGACGATAAGCCGTGGCCCCGTGTGCAGGAGAGCCATACACTGTGCATGTTAAAGAACACGCTGGATGGCCTTGACGGGAGGCTACCATCTGTCTCCCAACAGCTGTTCCAGTGGGTCCCCTCCCCTAACATTCTCTGAGCCTTCGGGGTCCATGTGACCTGGCCATTTAGCCCATGGTGTGCAAAAAAAGTGCCGCTCAGAGGTAAAAGAACCTAACCCAGCGTAACAGGTGAGTCATACTGATGCACCTGAAAGATGGTCATGTCTGCGTAACAGATGAGCCATGCTGATGCACCTGAAAGATGGTCATGTCTGCGTAACAGGTGAGTCATACTGATGCACCTGAAAGATGGTGATGTCTGCGTAACAGATGAGTCATACTGATGCACCTGAAAGTTGGTCATGACTGCGTAACCGGTGAGTCATACTGATGTACCTGAAAGATGGTCATGTCTGCATAACAGATGAGTCATACTGATGCACCTGAAAGTTGGTCATGACTGCGTAACAGGTGAGTCATACTGATGCACCTGAAAGTTGGTCATGACTGCGTAACAGGTGAGTCATACTGATGCACCTGCAAGACGGTCATGTCTGCATAACAGATGGGTCATACTGATGCACCTGAAAGATGGTGATGTCTGCGTAACAGGTGAGTCATACTGATGCACCTGCAAGATGGTCATGTCTGCATAACTGATGCACCTGAAAGATGGTCATGTCTGCATAACAGATGAGTCATACTGATGCACCTGAAAGTTGGTGATGACTGCGTAACAGGTGAGTCATACTGATGCACCTGCAAGATGGTGATGTCTGCGTAACAGGTGAGTCATACTGATGCACCTGAAAGATGGTGATGTCTGCGTAACAGGTGAGTCATACTGATGCACCTGAAAGGTGGTCATGACTGCGTAACAGGTGAGTCATACTGATGCACCTGCAAGATGGTCATGTCTGCGTAACAGGTGAGTCATACTGATGCACCTGCAAGATGGTCATGTCTGCGTAACAGGTGAGTCATACTGATGCACCTGAAAGATGGTCATGTCTGCGTAACAGGTGAGTCATACTGATGCACCTGCAAGATGGTCATGTCTGCGTAACAGGTGAGTCATACTGATGCACCTGAAAGATGGTCATGTCTGCGTAACAGGTGAGTCATACTGATGCACCTGAAAGATGGTCATGTCTGCGTAACAGGTGAGTCATACTGATGCACCTGCAAGATGGTCATGTCTGCATAACAGATGAATCATACTGATGCACCTGAAAGTTGGTCATGTCTGCATAACAGATGAGTCATACTGATGCACCTGAAAGGTGGTCATGTCTGCATAACAGATGAGTCATACTGATGCACCTGAAAGTTGGTCATGACTGCGTAACAGGTGAGTCATACTGATGCACCTGAAAGATGGTCATGACTGCGTAACAGGTGAGTCATACTGATGCACCTGAAAGATGGTGATGTCTGCGTAACTGGTGAGCCATACTGATGCACCTGCAAGACGGTGATGTCTGCCTAACAGATGAGTCATACTGATGCATTTGGAAGACGGTGATGTCTGCATAACAGATGAGTCACACTGATGCACCTGAAAGACGGTGATGTCTGCGTAACAGATGAGTCACATTGATGCACCTGAAAGACGGTGATGTCTGTGTAACAGATGAGTCATACTGATGCACCTGAAAGATGGTTATGTCTGCATAACAGATGAGTAACAAAGTCAAACGAACCTTTAATTATTCTATTCAGAAAATTCGACTTTCATCAATAGCAAAATCCGGCGCCTTTGACTTCGAGAGGTGAAAATTAAGTTTCCTTTCGATTCTGATCCATGGGTTGGGTTGTTTTACCTCTGAGCGGCACTTTTTTGCACACCATGGGCTAAATGGCCAGGTCACATGGACCCCGAAGGCTAAGAGAAAGTTGGGAGAGGGGACCCACTGGAACAGCTGTTGGGAGACAGATGGTAGCCTCCCGTCAAGGCCATCCAGCGTGTTCTTTAACGTTGGGTTGTTTTACCTCTGAGCGGCACTTTTTTGCACACCATAGGCTAAATGGCCAGGTCACATGGACCCCGAAGGCTAAGAGAAGGTTGGGAGAGGGGACCCACTGGAACAGCTATTGGGAGACAGATGGTAGCCTCCCGTCAAGGCCATCCAGCGTGTTCTTTAACGTGCACAGGGTATGACTCTCCCACACAGGGGCCACGGCTTAACGTCCCATCCGACGGACGGCGGCCTTTCCAAGCCCATCGGTGTCCTCTACTGACCGTGGGCAGGGGGGGGGGGGATTTTGCGGAGATAAATCTCAACGCTGACCCAGCTGGGACTCGAATCTGGGAACTACAGATTACGAGCCTGGCGCGCTACCGACTGAGCCACCCCCGCCCCCTCTGATCCATGTCCCATCTGAAATGTTATCATAAGAATCAGCAACGAAACTAATTCCCTCTGCGATTTCCAATTCCTTGTCAACTGCGATGTTAAGAAATTAGGGTTGGTGGATTATTTTATTTTGAGCGGCACTTTTTTCGCACAGAATGGGTTAAATGGTCAGGTCACAATGATCCCGAGGGCTCAGAGAAGGTTGAGGGAATAGAACCCTTTGGACAACTCTTATAAGAAGACAGATGGTATCCTCCCGTCAAGGCCATCCAGTATGTTCCTTAACCAGGATAGAGCTCTCCCACACACGGAGCCACGGCTTAACGTCTCATCCGAAGGACGGCAATATATCAAAGCCATGGTGTCTCCTTCTGACCAAGGACAAAGCTAGGAGTGTTTCGGAGATAAATCTCAACACTGACACAGTTAGGTCTCAACCTTGGA
>JAWZYU010001478.1:0-26000 GCA_038380435.1 Ryuthela nishihirai
TTCAACCTTCGATGAGTTGGGCAGTTGTCTAATATTAGTTCATTTTTTCCCCCTTTTTTGTCAAATTGCTCATCTTATATTCTGTTGCCTCATTAAAATCTTGTAGTGTTTATGGTACAAATGCAAACTATATTAAAAGTTTGCTAATTAGTTAGTATTAAGAATTTCGAGCATTAGTACTATAATATTTGTGTGCACTAATAGTAATATTTCAAGTTAGGAGTATGGGTGTTCAACCTTTTTCACCAGTGGAGTATTTTTTAAATAAGGTGGGCAGCAAACAGGCCAGAACATTAATTATTCAGAATTAATGTTTTTATACCAGTTATCAGTTTAAAAACGGTAGAAATGATGAAAAATGGTTGTTACTATGAGGTGCCATTGAATACTATTTTCCACACACTCAAAAATATTTAATACCCATCTAAGTTCACTCAGTGGGCTTTATGCTCTGTAGGTTGCACATCCCTGACTCAAGTAACATCTCATTCATATAAATGGTTAAATGATTGAATAGTATTTTGATCAATAAATTTGATTAGTGGAAGGAAAATAATCTCAATGAAGTGGATATTAAGCATAGTATATAGAAATTAAGACAGTAATAAAATTTAGGTATTTTGGCAGTGGTGGAATTTACTGAAGAAGTAAATTGTAATCTGGTGTCACATCTGTAACTTTTATTTGCTTGAGAAATATATATACATCCTGTAATTCTCTTTGTTCAACATATGATTTTATTTCACAAATAATATTTATGGTAATGAAAAGAAACAAATCTGGTAACTACATGTGAGTAAAGGTAAGATTCTTTATTTTTGTTATAAGATTTTTCAACTAAATATTAAAATATATCCTTCAAAAGATCCAATTTCATTCAGTTCAAATTTATTAGCTTGGCTCTTTTTTGTCATTGACTTTAAATTATACATAATATATATTGATACCATCCATCACCTGGGCAAGATCATACAGAAATCTCCTGTCAGATCTCTGTGACTGATCTGCCTGAGGAAATTAGCATTATTTTGCCCCTTTTAAGAACTTTTATACTAATAAATAATTCCATCCATCTGTCACTTTAGGTTATGATGCAGTTTTGTGCAATTTTTTTTAGATATTTTAATTTCTTAAGTGATGAAATAGTAGGGTTCTTAATGCATTTTTGAGAGTTTTTAATGTTCTGGAGATTTTGTAGTTTACATTGTGGAAAATTTACACTAGTCAGTAAGGTAGTTTCTTTCTGTTACAGTAATTGCTTTTGGTAATATACTGTTTTAAATCAGCAAATGTCTATAAGCATTTAAAAGAAAAGGAAAAGAACTATCTGCATTTTACTAATCTCCAGGTTTGCATATTATTTGACAAGAGTAGTAACTAGTAACACTAGTACAATTTTTTTCCTTATAGTGCAATGTCCTTACTTATAATTAACATATAAACCAATTAGCCTCAGTTTGAATCTGCTAATGTGTATTTTTTATGTGTTCATATCTTATTAAAAAGGGGCGGGGATGGCTCAGTTGGTAGCATGCCAGGCTTGTAATCTGTAGTTTCCAGGTTTGAGTCCCATCTGGGTCAGCGTTGAGATTTATCTCCGCAAAATTCCCCGCTCTGTCAACGGTCAGTAGGGGACAGCGATGGGATTGGAAAGGCCGCTGTCCGTCGGATGGGATGTTAAGCCGTGACCCCATGTGCGGGAGAGCCATACCCTGTGCACGTTAAAGAACACACTGGATGGCCTTGACGGGAGGCTACCATCTGTCTCCCAATAGCTGTTCCAGTGGGTCCCCTCCCCCAACCTTCTCTGAGCCTTCAGGGTCCATATGACCTGGCCATTTAACCCATGGTGTGCAGAAAAGTGCTGCTCAGAGGTAAAACAACCCAACTCTTATTAAAAAAAAGTGCAAAACTTATTCTTATTTAAATATCATTCAAAATTCTAAATAAACTGTTGATTAATTTGCTGCAAAATCCCCCTCTTTTGCATCATGTTTCAAAGTAGAGGCCACAGTCTTTCCAGCAACATTATACAAAATAATCACAATTAGATATATAGTGATATATAATGAGCAAATTTCTTGAGTGACCACAGACTTTCCAGTATCCTTGATATTTAAGTATATTACTTACACTTAGTGATATGTCCTGGGAAATGAAGCAAGACATGCAATCAGAGCTTAATTTGTAATGGAATGGTCCAAAATACCAGTCCATTAATTTCATTCAAGAAAAAGGCAGTTGAACCTACTTGAATTTTATTTTCAAAGTGTTAATTATTATATAGTAAGTCAGTTAGATTTTTTTTTCATTAAATTCATGTTAGGGTATAAAGGTGGTAGTAGTAGTAGTAGCAGCATTTATTTTCCACTCATAATCCATATATATATATCACAAATTTTCATACATGTAACAATGGTGGAAAACAAATACATGAAATCAACAAAAAATAAGCGAGAAAAATAAAAACCACACACATAATTTTAGTAATTACATGCTGAAACCAAGGGGCTATACTGCCCATCCAGGTTCCATTTTAACTACCAATATCATATTAAAACTAGGCAACCAATAATGGGAATAACATTACATTCTTAATATAACTTGATACATCAATAATAAAAGAAAGGATATTCATTAATTGTAAATAAAAGATTTAAACGATTGACCGTAGAGTACAATTCATAACAGTTAGTATATGTGTATGTAAATTCTTTTTGAAGACAGTCAAATTGTTTTCATTTCTCATATCCAGTGGTAAAGAATTGTAAAGTTTTGGTGCCAAATAAGCGAAGTGCCTCTGGAGAATATTCTTCTTTGCCAACGGTATTTCAAACATAATTCCTTTCACTCGTAAATTGCATCCAATACGTTTACTCTCTACCCATTGCTTATTTTGATATAAAAACAATAGAATTTTGTATATATAAATATTTCTGATATGATGAAAATGAAATAAAGTAGATGGGTCCAAAATAGAAAAATTAACATTAAACACTAACTTAAATATTTTTTTATGTACCATAAATTATATAAATTAATATAATCACCTCCCCAACTACACAAACCATGCTGTATATTAGAGTAAACCCAGGCATAATATAGTACTGTTAAAAATTTCCTATCTACTATTTTTTGAATATGATAAAATTTAAACAATATGTACCTTAACCACTTTATCTTATTTGCATGAGTCCTCCATTTTAAAGAAGAATCCATTTCAACCCCCAAATAATTGTAATTATATACTCTTTCTAATTTAGGGCATATACAGTTGGGATGAAGAAGGCAATTAACTTCATGATATTTAATTTCTATTAAAGTATCTGTTTTAAGCAATTCAGAATAAAGAAATTTACTTTTATTAATATTCAAATTTAATTTATTCAAAACTAGCCACCTATGTATTTTTAAAAGATCATTTTCTTCATTTGTTTCCATTTCTAAAATAGTATCTGCTGTGTAAACTATTGCAATATTATCAGCATAACATATTAATGATCCTCTTAAATGTAAATCGCATAAGTTATTAATGTAAATAAGGAACAAGATGGGACCTAATACAGAGCCTTGAGGTACACCTTTGGTTAACATTCATACTCTAAATTCATGTTAGAGTATGAAGGTGGTCTTTTAAGTCAAAATGTCATTTGATCTACAAGTGAATCCAGAGCTGTCTTTCATTCACTTATAGATCAAATGACATTTTGATTTAAAAGACCACCCTCATACTCTAACATGAATTTAGAGTATGAATGTGAATCCAGGACAAGCTCAGATCCCTTCAGGCATTTGTTATGAAGGCTGTTCTTAATGCTACAAAATAAAAAAACCTAGAGAATGAACCTTCTACTACTAATAAATTCTGACTCAACCAAATATTCTTTGAGTAACATAGTATACAACAGTGATAAAAACAGCAAGTGTCATCACCACAACTTGCTGAGATGATAAGTTTTAGCTTTCCTCTATTGTTTTAGTTGAATATACTGAGATTCCAATAAGCAGGGCTTAAGTGCAAACGCATGAATTAACATTAAAGACAAACATTTTCGTTTTTGATGAGAATTATGAATTCCTAAGGGAAAATGCAAAAGTGTTATTTATGCCCTTCAGAATTTGAAGTGGTTTTCTTTTGGTACATTGATGAATAAAAAAAAATTTAATATCAAAGTGAAACTACTCTACAGAAAATCAATGCTTTATTTGCTTCCCTTTCCTGAACCAAATAGTGTCGATGCCATATTTATAACATTTTTTGATAAATTTCTTAACCACTACCCTAGTCATAATATTTGCACTTTACTTTCTTATAGATACAAATTCAGCACCACCTGAAATAAAAAAAAAACTGTGACAACTTCAACATATCATAAACAGGATCAGTTCTACCAAAAGGATACAGGGCATACTAAAGTTAGAATTCAAGTAATTGTAACCAGTAGTATAGTTCAAAACCAATAGTAGTGCACATTCCCAAACTTTGTCTGATTCATATTGAATTTCAAGGGAAAATCTAATATGTTAACAATGAGATACCCAAGTGGTTCCCAAACTATCATAACTTTTTTTTTTGAACATTCACAATTTCATTCAAACCCCTCAATTAGAGATTTTTTTAAAGGTCTAATGTTAAATTCATAGTATGAGATGACTCGTTTGTTTCATGATTATAATGTTATAACTCATCTGCAGATATCTACATTGAGAGCAATTTTGCAAAATAAAGACAGCATACAAAAAAGGGCATTTAGATATTTGTAAGAGTGATGGCTTGGGGGAAGATATGTCTTTATAAACCACTTGAAATAAAGGAAATTTTGATATGTAGGAAACTTGAGCTTTACCTAACAGCAATAATAAAACCCTAAGCCAACTCAAACCTAATTCAATAATGCATATAGTTTAAAATTATTAACATCATCAATTGTATTTTAACACTCTTACATATAGCTGGAAAGTTTAAGTGTCAAGTTCATGACTCAGGTAGGGTAATGGAAAGGCTGATATTAATTTAATTTTAATTGCTGCACTGTGAAGTTCTGCTGTAGTTTTTGTCTGACATTGATCTTTGTGGTTCGTCATATACGGCTCAGGAGGGTAATGGAAAGTCTGATATTAATTTAATTTTAATTGCTGCACTGTGAAGTTCTATAGTTTTTGTCTGACATTGATTATTGTGGTTCGTCATATACGGCAAAATTGGAAATTAGAAGGGCCAAGGATTGACTGTCTTACATTCCAGACAGCCTGTGTTTTTTCATATTAAAAAGCTCTTTATGAAGAAACTAATTTTTATTTTATTCCTTTTATGACAGAAATATATCTTATATGTGGGATAAAGTATGAAAATATAGCAAAGCCCTTTTAGGTACCCACTACAGTGTGTGGGTAATCTTAACCCACAGTATTAGTGGGTGTTTCATCCAAACCACAGATGTAAATGAGATGTGGCCATACTGAAATTAGTACATACTTCAATGGGAGATTCCTTTTTTTAGTATATATTTATATAATGGAAAGTGGTTGATTCCACGAACACAAAATTTTTGAATATTTTGGTAATGTTACCATATTTTGGAGGAAAACATTACCAATAAAATATATGAAGAGAAACGTAAATATTTGGGTAAGCCTACCAATTATATATTTACTAAATATTAACCACTCTGTAAGTCGATTTAATTTTAGAGGAAAAATTGTTTTGAGCCAGGTGGGGTCATATCCTACCTGGCTCAAGACAATTTTTCCTCTAAAATTAAATCGACTTGCAAAGTGGTCAATATTTAGTATATACCAAGAAAGTACAGTTTATTCAATATTTAATCAATTGTATACTTGTAAGATATACTTTCCATCTATACAGCATTTATTTGCTGAATTGCGGCTAAGATCGCCCGAACAGTGCCTATATATGACATAATGGAATATGTACTATAGGTTGAGAATGTTCATATCATCAATTAAAGATCTTGATCGGCAGCTGGTAGCTCAATGGTCCAGAGCACCTGACATGTTATCAGGAGGTCGTGATATTTTCATGAATTGATCATGAATCATGATCATGAATTTTTTCCTCTAAAATTAAATCGACTTATAAAGTGGTTAATATTTAGTATATACCAAGAAAGTCGAGTTTATTCAATATTTAATCAATTATGTATTTACCTAAGCAAAATAAAAATTAAGTCTACATAGTTTTATTATTTAAAAAATTTCAAATTAAAACTTTTCTATATCATGAGTCAAAATTTTATTTTTTTTAACAACTGCACAGAAATTAATGGAATTTTGAAGAAGAAAAAAAAACAGTCTTTGACTCATAACTGGTACAAAATATACCTGTTATACATATTTTGGAAAAAATAAAATATATATGTTGACAGCAAGAAAATTGGAATGGTAAATTAATGCCAAGAAATATTTTAACATTAGTGAGAAAATATTTGGTGGAGTACTAATACTATCTGTTCACAGTCAATACCTAATATGTAGAGAGGCATAATGTTCTGATTTGTACCCAATCCAAAAAGATGATTACTAGTGGTTAACTGTAATTGAATCAAACATACAAAACAAGCTCACAGCAAATCCTCACTGAGAAGTATATATTTTTTTAATTAGTGTGCCACTGTTTCCATCATGTTAGGGAAATTCGAGATTTCTTTTATTGCACAGTTGCAAGCTTATTAATATGTTAAAATATGTATAAAAACTATATAAAAAAAACTTTGTGAAATGGAGAATCAGGAATGCCAGTTTAAACTATTGTAGAATGAGTTTATAAGGCTGCACAAATGTCATTGCAGAATACATACATTCTGATTGAAACAAGGCCTGCTTTGTTAAACTTCTATACAACTTTGTAATTGGTATATCGGTTAAGGGTTATCTCCCAGGCAGAATGGAAATTATATCTAATAGTGATAATTCACAGAAATTATAATCATAATATGAAGTATGCTTTGCCTTATATTATTAACTCCTTGACATTTCAGAAGCTACAGCCTTTTAGGTATTGTTAGCTTTTTAAGTTGTAGGTATCTCGTGTTAAAATGAGTCACACTACATGCTTTTTAGTATAGCTTGATAAAATCTTGAGTAGTAAGGGAACCTTTTTGTAATTCAACTCATTATATCAGATATCGATATTCAGTCATCCAAAGTATGAACCTCAAGGGAGATCACATCAGTAACACATTTTGGTGGTCGGTGGGCAAAAACACACTTCACATGCCTTTTTCTCACTCATTGCTAGCATAAAATATCCTAAATAAATATCTTTAGGATAATGATTTATCGAGCTAGCAACAAAGGCTTAATAGGCAACAAGGGAGGATAGTGAATCTCCTATGTTACTCCCTTCTGAAACTGGTAATAGAGAATGACAGTGATAGTGTGATTTTTTTTGCAGAAAGCAGTGATGAAGAGTTTAGTGGTAAGAATCAGAAATTGATGATCAAATATTGGATAATGCAAGCATTTCTTGTGGTGACTCTTAGCATTTTAAAGACTTTGTGATGCTGAAGTTCCAGATTGCTGTGAAGATGGCTTTGGTGTAAGTCTATTTATTATTATTTTTTGTGTAAGTATAAAATTAGGCATTTTAATGGTTTAGTGATGTTCCCCTGCATTGAATATTTTGAAATTAACATTTTGTTAAATAGTAGACTTTTACATAAAAGGCATAGATTGAAATATTTAATAACCTACGAAAACATTAAAATATTAAGACTTGTAGTAGGTATTTGCAAACAAGGCAAGAAATATTTCTCACATTTTGCATTGTTGCTGATAGTCCATACTATTTTGTAGATGAGAACTCAAATAACTTACAGTTCTGGAGTTGTGATCATGCTTGAAGAAGTGGCATTTTATTATATCAGACACTGCAGAGGGCAACATCATAGGCAGTATTGCTAAGATATGTAGTGGTGATTTCAGCTGAGAAACATTGCTTGTACTTGTATGCATCAATGATAACATACGCTGGCTTCCTTAAATTAAGGAAAATCCCTATGTTTAGTCAATGGGAAGCTAACATCAAAGCTCTAAACTTCTAAAATAAGTTTTTGTTTTGAAAAATGTGATTGCAGATAAAGATCTCAATCAAATAAATCAATATCTTGATTTTCAACAATATTTGTTCAGTATCTGGTTAGCATGCTTCGCTACTGATCTAAGGGACCTGGGTTTGAGCCCCGGGTAAGGCATGGATGTATGTGTCGGTTTTTCTGCTGAGGTCCTGCCATCCTCTCAGATCTACTATGGCATATAAACTGACAGGCTTCTGTCAGACCTCTGTGGCAAGTAGCTGCTTGAGGAGGTATTTTTATTTTATTAAAATTATAATTAATTATAAATTATAGTTAATAACCAAATACTGATGATAAATTATAATTAATTATCTCTGACTACACACACTGCACTAACTGTGCTCAACTCTCTACTGTGCTTCATGCTACACTAACTCAAACTAGTTAACTGACTGTGACTAACCTGTCACCAGGTTATAACAAAAGGCTACAAAGCCAGCACATGTCATGTTGCACGCCGGGAAAGACATTTGCATAAATTGATGAGCGGCGCAAGCTATGACGCAAGGGGGGCTTGTCCTTGTACACGCGCTTTAGCGGGTGACAATCGAAAGTTCGTAGTTGCGCATACTCCTAACTCTTGGAAACGAGTGCTGTGATGCCAAAAATGAAATAAAAATCCCCAAAATGCTAAATATAACGTAAATTAAGCAAAACTGGTTAAGGTAAAGTAAAAGTGAATTAGGGGGCATCACATGTTTATATACATCTAATTTGCATAATAACCATGTCCAGGTGAACTATGGGCAAGTGCCTGGACACCAGTTAACAATGCATGTTTTTCGTTCAGAGTATGCCCACTAATTCCTCAAACATAAGACTAACCTGTCCCAAATTTTGTACCTGCCTATGCTGTGTTAAAAATTCAAGTCCATACTTAGAATGGGATTTTTGAACCTTGAATCGTTTTTTTCTCCACATTTTGAAAGCTAATAATTGAAAGTTTTGCATTTAACATTTTTTGACCCCTATTACTACCGAAATACTTCACTGTCTGGTCTTAAATTTCTCCCATTGGGTTTCCCCTAGCTACTGCCATGTTGCAGTACAAAATTCAATTTTCTATCTATGACAGAACTTTTCAATAGGAAATTGGTTATTTTAAAACCCAAGTCTTTTCATATAATGGAACCTGATTTCAAAACCTGGAACTATTCTGTTTAATTCACCATTTCGGAAACCATTCTCTTTAATTTGCCATTCAAACTTTCAGTTTTAACCTTTTGAATTTGATGGGCTTTCTGCTAGTATACATATATAACTGCCTGGTCAACTTATTATGAGCACCTTATACTTTGTTGTACATATAATGGTATTGTTCCCAAATTTCAGTTCTCTGTGCATAGTTCTCATTGAAATTGGTTTTGATGTACTGCTAGCAATAATTTCTCAGCTGATGAACTGTAGCAACTTTGTCGTAGATTGAATTGATTTTTTTCCTCCCCACTAGGTTCAAAAATAGACAGTATGTCCTTTGCATTAGCTAACTCTAGCTCTTTTTTTTTTCTGTTATATCAGTTTGTGGAGTACCCATTTGGCACAGATCTTTCAGAACTTTAAATATTGATAAATAATTGTTTCCACACTGACATCTAAACTTATTACATGAATGGTGACATGTGGGTTTTCTTTAATGAGTTCATGAACAGCAGCGGTGTTGTTCATGGCCTCCTTCAGTTTTCCTGCACACGGGAGGTCTTCGAAGCTCTGCTGTCCTCTGAATTTGCACATCCATCCCATAATAGTGCTATAGGAACAGGCATGATCCCCATATACATGTGATAGATTGGCATGAATTTTTTTTTGCTTCATTCTCAACCTGCATCCTTGTGAAAATGTAAATCTTTCCCCTTCTTTAGTAGTCTCCATAGCAACAATGCACAGATTTCGCAGACCGAACTTTACCCACTGCCAGCAAAGAGAAATGATGATGTGGCTTTTGTTTTTAACACATAATGACAAGTTCAGAGAAGCTTTCAAACAAGTCATAGCTCATTAACTTCGGAGGAACAAGGGCAAATCTACAGAAGTGTCAGGAACATTTTGAATGACCTCTGTATAAGACCTGAGTGACACCATATATAATTGGTATAACAGAAGTTTAACTATAAAGTGAAATTATATTTACACAAATGAATCCACAGTCATCATTGATTTACTAAATATTTAAGCACTATTAATCTGTTTAAGTAACCAGATGAAAATTGGTGTAGAAGAAAAATTGTCTCAAACCAGGATTCCCAAATGCATTCAAAGACAGTGATTGAGCTGATGGTGTATGGTGTAACATCAGCAGTAGAGAGTTCAATCAGTAGCCAGAGAACCTGACATGTCATCAGGTGGAATCAGATCCCACACAATTGAAGACAATTTTTCTTCTATACCCAGCATCATCTTGTTGCTTAAACAATTTAATAGTAATTAAATACTTAATAAATAAAATTATGCTTTAATATTGTTATTGGGAAGGGAGGATATAAAATATGTACTATGAATGTAATCTCTTTAATATGTATATCAATAAATTCACATTGTGATTGAGCTAAAACTTAGTTGGAGATGCAATGAATTTTTGAATCTAGGATATGATTAAATTGTGTTAAACATGTTTTCATTAAAGAACTTAAAAATCACTTTCATGTTCTGCTAGTTTTATAGAAAATTCTTGGAATTAAATTTTAATATATAGTGTGTTAGAGGGATGCTTATGGTCTATTAGTTTTTAGAATATTAGCTAATTGCTCAATCTGAAGCATTCTGTAACAGTAGTGTTACAGAAGGTTTCAGATACTATATAACCGAATAGGTTTATTATACTATATAACCGAAGAGCCAAAACGTTATGACCACCTGCCTAATGTGATGGTCCTCCACGTGCCACCAAAACAGCTCTTATCTGGCGAGGCATGGACACAAGA
The DNA here is from genome assembly GCA_038380435.1 of Ryuthela nishihirai. NCBI lineage: Eukaryota > Metazoa > Arthropoda > Arachnida > Araneae > Heptathelidae > Ryuthela > Ryuthela nishihirai. Next base: position 11,015 of record JAWZYU010001478.1, read on the forward strand.
TTTCTAAAGGTGTCTTGTGGTATCTGGTACCAACATGTTACCAGCATATCCATTAACTCTTGTAAGTTACATGGTTGAGCCACCACAGATCGGATATGCTGTGCCAACACAAACCACAGATGCTCGATTGGATTGATGTCTGGGGAAATTGGAGGCCAAGGCAATACCTGGAGTCTTCCTCATGTTCTGCGAACATTCTCGAACAATCCGTCAGTGTGGCATGGTGCATTATCCTGCTGAAAGAAAGCACTACTAGAGGGGAATACCATTGCCATGAAAGGATATCCTTGGTCTGCAATGATATTTAGGTAAGTGGTAGATGATGTAGTTTCCTGCACATGAATGACTGGACCCAGGGTTTCCCAGCAGAACATTGCCCAAAGCATTATACTTTCTCCACCGGCTTGTTTTCGTCCCATGGTGCATCCTGGTGCCAACACTTTCTCAGGTAAACAACACACACTTACCTGGTCGTCCACATGGTGCAACAGGAAATGAGATTCATTGGACCAGATGACCTTCTTCCAATCATTCAAGGTCCAGTTTTGATGTTCACATGCCCATTGTAGGAACTTGCAACGGTGAACCAAGGTTAGCATGGGCACTCGGAGTGGCATGTGGTTATGCAGCCCCATTTTTAGCAGGATTTAATGTACTGTGTGTTGTAACACATTACTCCCATCATCACCAGCATTCAAATTGCAAGCGAGTTGCGCCACAGTATCCCTTTTGTTAGGCTCGTACCATACGGGATAACCTTTGCTCACCTCTAACATCAATGAACCGTGGTCTGCCCACATCTTGCCGGTGGTTTGTGATTTTTCCCTCCTCGGACCACTTTTCGAAGTTACTAACCATGGCTGACCACGAGCACCCCACAAGCCTTGCTGTCTTGGAAATGCTCTGACCCAGTTGTCTGGCCATTACAATTTGGCCTTTGTCAAACTCACTTAAGTTCGCTGCCTTTCCCATATGAAGGATAACACTGATTAACAGAGCTCAGTATCAGATGTTATTTATGCCATTTCATGACCTTTACATGCACCATCGTTTACCTACAGTTGCTTTGATTTGCATAAAGATGCACTGGTCATAATGTTTTGGCACTTCAGTGTATGTGGAATCACTTCTCAGATTGTTACAAGTTAAATATAATTCAAAATGTCTATGTTCTTATGAAGACCAAAATTCAGTTAAAAATTCCTGTTTTCTCTTTTAACATTATCACTATTTCATTGCCTTGTTCATGGCACACACAGGGGTTCAACCTGCTTTTGGCCAACATCAAGGACGACAGCAAGTATCTTTTGGAGTTAAAAAAACATATACAAATAATAAAGCCAACAATTTGTTTACAACTTTAAACTCACATTCTCTAATTGTTCATTATGCAGTATTAATATTTTAGATATGAACTTAATCGATGTTGAACGTTCAGATTTGTGTTAATAATCTCTTTTTAGCACCTCTGTACAGAGTGGTTGGCATACTTAGTAGCTGATCCAATGGAACTTGGGTTTGATCACTGGGTAAGGTATGAATGTTTGTCTTCTGCCTTGTCCTTTTGTTGAGATCTTGCCTTTCTCACAGACCTTTAATGGTGTATTAAATTGATGGACTCCTGTTAGCCCTCTGTGACTGCGCTTGAATGGTAATTTTTTTATACACTGAAATTTACATTTCCATAGTTTCTGATAACTTTTTCCTACAGTAATGTCATATGAGTGACTGTTGTAATGCAAAATATGGGATTGCTGTTTGCTGTGTTCTAAAGTTTTCATTTAATCTACAATCTGGTATCCCTTGTTTTTGTCCTATTTTGATATTGATAAAATCTGTAATCATTTACAAGGACTTTGCTTGTAACGAACTTAGGAAGAACCAGTGAATTGATCATTTAAAAAAATGGTTCTCAAACATATAGAGATTCATTAGAATTTGTTTTGACAAATTACAAAATATAATAAGAAAATGAGTGATTATATATTCACGTATAGTTTTCTGTGTTATAAAAAAACTTTTGGCAGATTTACCAACTTTAGTAGTTTTATAAGTTGGGATTCTATTGAAAATCCACTCAATAATTCTGACATATCTAAACATTTCTCTGAACAACTTTCCTTGTGGAAAAAAATATATGCTTTTCTCATGCCAAGAATGTAACAAGATTTACAGATTCTAGTACACACTGTGTTAACTTTAGATTTTTTCTGGATATCTGCGACCTGTCCATGGTGTGAGAAAGTAGACCTTAAATGACTTCAAAAGACTTCTGATTATTATTTGCCACAAGCTTCTGTGTAATAAAGCTAGCAGTGGATCCAGTGTGAGTTTAGTGCCTAACCAGATCTTGATTTAAGTCACCATAATTTTCTCTACCAACATGCTGGAAAAAAATAAATGCTCCCTCAAGCATCTGCTTGCCACAGAGATCTGACAGGAGCCTGTCAGTTTATATGCCATAGTAGGTCTGTGAGGATGCTGGACCTCAGCAGAAAAAACAAACAAACAATATCTCTGCCTTACCCAGGCTTGAATCCAGGCCCCTTTGAAGGAAGTTCCAAATAAATCGCTGCCCTTGCTATTGAACTGCATTGTGCATTTTCTCATAACTTTGTAACCTTGTTAATTGTATCTACTACTAAGGAGAACCTTGGTAACTTTAACCATCCAGTGGGTGCACAGAGTACTGTTGTGCTGCACTATGGCAGTTTTGTCAGTAATTTGAATCAGTTTACAGTGTGGTCTTCAGCATTTTAATATCTTCCTTTTTGAAAGTCATATCAATTCTGTATTTGCTGAAGACAATTGTTTATCTTAGTATGACATGCCCCCACACTTAATTGCATTAATTCATCTGACTGTGAGTCTTTGGTGATCCAGTAGTTTGATTGCATATGCAATTGATTTGTACCTATCTAAGATGTGATCAAACTACTGGATCACGAAATGTGTCAGATCACAGAAGAGCAGATACATCCAGCAAAAAATGGTAATGCATAATATTTTTATAACTATATCCTTTAAAATACTACTATAAATATTAAATTCAGTAAAAGAAAATATACATATAATCTAATACATTACCTGATGTCTGCATAAGCTTCAATAACTAGCCAATTAGCCTAGCTTTGTGAAAAATTGGTGTATCAGGATCTGGGTAAGGAATAGGTCAGGTAAAGTAGACCACCAACTTAGTTTTGTGCACTCATACTTTATAGCAACAAAGCTACTGATCTTTTTTGGTTAGTGATATTAGTGCACTTAAAATTAAACAATGAACTGTAAAAAACATCAAATACATAACAACTAGCCTTGCATGGCATTTACACCTCCAGCTTAGAATAGTTCTGTGCACTCAGACTATATCAAAATTACTGACCTTTTTTGGTAGTGATATCTATGCACTCAAAATTACCAATAAAATGTAAAAAAACGTCAAGTACATAACAACTCACCTTGCATGGCATTTACCTTTCCTACAAATTTTGTATATTGCCATTGTCTCTCATAAGGATTTAACTTTATAGAGATATAGAAATGTTAATTATATGTTAAGGAGATACTTCTGTACCTGAAATATAGGCAAAGACGTCTTGTTTGCCATTTTGTAAAATCTTGATATCTCAGATCCTGATACATTCACTATTGCAGTTAATGTTGGATAATACTGCCTCATTTCTGCTGTGTTTTACTTATATGCAATGCTAAAAAGCTTTATTAAATTTATGATAAGAACACTGTGATTTTATTGTCTTAAAAATAGTTACATACTGCAAAATAATCATTGCAAAAGATATTAACTGCGTATTAAAGTTTATTTCTTAAAAATTTGGCAATGTTTTTTAACTGTCTGTTTGAACAAGTATCTATAAATTCTTAAACGATGTTGCTTTCAACATGTTCGGAATATCTTTGCATGTCATGAAACAGCGAAGACCTCATGCATATTGGCTGCTAATAATAAAACTTAGCTAAGGAAAAAATATAACAGAATTTTAAATTTAACAAGTAATAAAGTAAAACCCGTGGATTTGCAACTACTTTGAAAGAACTTTTCACTGACACTACTATTACTTGCAATACAATCAGAATTGCATAGATTTCCAAGTTTGAAAATCCCTTATTATGCTAGGAAAATGTGGCAATGCTGCTTCAAATAAATTTTTTTGCCATGCAATGAAATCGTGAAAAATATGTGCAAGCAATGTACAATTCATAGTGTTATGATTCATTAGATATTTCAGTGTTTAGATCATTGCAGCATTGCCGTATGCTAAAATGTACATTGCACATATTGTTTAAACAATTTTCTTTGTACAAATTTCCTTACAGTGATCATATATTTTTGCATCATGATTAATTTTTATTTCATTATACTGGTATCTTCAAAATTTGCATGTAATGATGCCTATAATAGTATATTTTTAGCTTTGGGTATATTGTTAAGGTATTTAATGAAAATGCTGTGTTCTTAATTTTATTAACCAGTTTATTTTAGTGCACATAGCAAATACTGACCATGTGCCAGCTATCCAATCTCTCTACCACAGTAATTATTTTTATAGTAAGATATACGAGAAGGTTTGTGTAATTTGTTTGAGAGCAGATTGCTCAATGTGATTTTCTGCTACACAGAAGTATATTACAAATATTATTTCCTGATGCAGAGACAAATCTTATTGACATTGTGGTTGGCCACAGTGCTAATAATGAGCGATCAGTCTTCTGAACTTGATCACTGAGACTGCTTCAGAAGATTTGCTGAAATAAACCTGCAATCAATGAGAGATATTATTAGGAATTTCATTCAGTGGAAAATGGATTGTCATCATTGTTAGTCTCAATAATCTAATGTATTTTTAAATTATTTGATGTAGAAAGTATTTTATAATATTAGTTATTACAGCTATAATTTAACATTGTTGTTCTTAGTGCCAACTGTTAACTAACTTGGCATATTTAGCATGGGTAAATGCATTTTCCAAATGCTATCTGAGCACAGGACCTCTTCCTCTTTAGAAGAATGTTGTTCTTATGTTTATAAAGTGGGCAGTTCATATTGTTTGAAAAAATGAACTCACATTAATGATAGCCATGAGAGATTTAGTTTCAACAATTAGGCTAATGTGGAAAAAAATTCCCACCAATCTACCTCCTAGATTTGAACATAAGATCTCCTGGTTATATACTAGTTGCTCTACTAATTGAGCTAAGGTAGTGGTGAATCACTTATGTTTAGGTAAGGGTTCTCAGGGCACTGTTCAAGTGCCAAGACAGTTGCCATCGATCACTTATTTTTTCACTGGCTTATGAATGTCTCTAGGAAATGGTATAATTTACTATATTATTGAGAAATAATTTGCAGCATTCATAAAGATTGTAATGGTCTCAGTTATTCTATATGCCCCTTTATCCATTGGAATAATTTCTGGTTAAGTCACTAATACCTGCTACTTTTTTCTTATTCAGTTATCACAAACATTTGCTCCATAGCTGCTCATATTGTCCATGTGTAGTGTGGAACATTGATGTGTTCCAGATTATTTCCATTGTTGGCAGTGACACCCAGCCCTGTAGTGCTATTGTCTAAAAGCTCACTGGACTAAAGAATTTGATCTCTATACTTTCTCACCTAATATTGTGTAACACCTCCCTTCATATGAATTATAGCAATCCTAATAGGTATGGACTCCACCAGTCATAAGATTAGTTTACATCATTTCTAATACATTCCCCCAACAATAGCACTTATAGTTCAGCTAGATTACTTGAATAGCTATTTTGGTGTTTCACTCTCTGTTCCAGATAGTCCCAAAGATTTTGAATGGGATTTACATCCAGTGACTTTGCAGGCCAATCAAAGTGTCCCAATGTTACCTCATGCTCCTCTTGCCAGTCACAAACAGTTTTGGCCCTATGCACCCTGCAGTTGTCATCCTGGAACACCAGAATGTCTTATGTAGTGTTCATCCTTCACACAAAGCACAAAAGACAACACTTGGTATTCCAGAATCTGTATATAGCCGTCTTGATTTTAAATGTGTCGATACCTCAACTAATGGGCCTACCTCACGATAGGTAAAGCATCCCCAGAACATTGCAGAACTACCTCCAGCTTGAATAACACTTTGTACACAGTCCACTGTACCTCTGAGACTGGCAAGAGGAGCATGAGGTAACATTGGGGACACATTTTCATTAAATATCCATTAATCATCCAGATTACACCAGTCCAGATAGAAGTCTTCATTACTCCTGAGATGTACTCTCCACCTTGCATTTTTAGAATACAGATATAAAAGCAGTTCATTTGACCAGATAGCAGTTTTCCAATTGTCTGCAGTCCAATGTCTATAGCCCCTAGCTCATTGCAACTGAGCCACTTTACATGCAAATGTTAGCATGGGTCTCTTCCATGGGTACTCTGGTCTTCAGTACCCATGGAATGTAGTTTTCTTCACAATGTTCTTTTTGAAACAGGCTGGTATGGTCCTTCATTGACTGTCTGTAGCAATTCCCATCTGATTTAAAATCGGTTTGCAGTCACTAGTTGTGATACTTGTCAGCAACCCCTGTCTGTGAACACTGACTTGTGGTCACAGTAACATCTATGACTAGCACTTGACTTACACCACTGTTTATGCACTTTGAACTGTTTGTTTCAAAACACCAGAAAATTTGGCTGCTTCCTTCACAGCATGTTCTTTAGCCCTACCAATGACAATAATACCCTTTTGCCACTCAGTCATGTCTTCTGACCTATGATTCACAGAAGGAACAACATGTAACCAGCAATCCACTGGGGCTTTTACATCACTACAAAGCACATGGAAGGTTGCATGCCTCTAGATAGTGTTGCGTTACTACATTTGTGACATCTATCAGTGTATCAAGTCAACACTAGGTGCAGCTTAGAATTTAAAAGCAGCAATTAAATTTAGCAGTTTAAAATTTAGTCACCCTGCACCATAGATGGGGGTGACTAAATTTTTGTCCAGTGTGTTTGTGATATCATCTATATCATAATATTTTGAAAATAATATGTGTATATAATTGAATTGGCATCACTGAAACTTGTTCTTGTGATAATGAATAATTTTAACATTTGGTTGAGTAGGTTTTATATAGACTGCATCAAAAGTATAAATAACGTAAAAATATTTAACTTTTTGAATGAAACACAAATAAGCTAGCATATGTCCATGTCTTGCCATTATATAGATTTTTGTACATGTATACATATTTTTGCTCATATTGTAAATATATAATGACACTGTCTTTTTCTCATTTTTTATAGGTAAAAATCTCTTCATTGATGGAGCTTGTAATAGGTATGAAAAGGTTAAACATTTCAAGCCAGAAGCAAATGGGACATTGTCTTAATGCAATGGAGAAATATCAGATTTACAACATGTGATTTTAGTTTTTAAAGTGGTTAATAAAAGTTTGAGATATAACCATTTTTGTTTGCAAATATGCTTTTGCAGTAGCTTAAAATGGGAATATATATGACAAAATTAATTTACTCAAAGAGTAGAATGTCTTAGTTTTTAGTAATAAAATTATTCAAGAAAAAAAGTTTGGACCTTTTTTTGAAAGTTGAATGAAGTTCATCTATATTATTTGGTATCAGTTGCTATAAGGGCACAATTGCATTTTCAAAGTCATGAAAATATCACCTTAAAAACTAAACTAATAGTCATTTCTAGGGTCAACCATTGGTAAAACTTTAATCAAATTCCTGCTTGTCTTATGCTATCACATTTGACTTCACAGAATTTTGCTACTATATTTCACTAAAGACAAATCAGGTAGCAGGTCTTTGAGTAAACTGCCCTTTTATTGATATCAGAACTTCAGTAGAAACAAATTTTAGTCTTCATTCAATTTTACAATAGAAAAGTTGAAAAAAAAATGTAATTATTTATTATTGTTCATTAGGTTCTCAAGATTAGTATAAATGATGCAGCACATTAATAGCACTTAGGTATTATCAGTGCTGCAATATGATAAAATGAATTTATCCAAACAGTAGGAATTAATCTTAGTTTTTAGTAATAAAATTATTCAAGGGAAAAAGTTTGGACCTTTTTTGAAAGTTGAACAAAATCCATCTATATTATTTGGTATCAGTTAGAATAAGGCACAATTGCATTTTCAAAGTCATGAAAATATCGCCTAAAAAACCAACTGATAGTTCTAGAGTCAACTACAAACGTTTGACTGACTTTAGTTATTTACAACAGTACTTTTGTGAATTAAATAATAGTATGCAGGATCAAAAAAGTACCATCACAGTTACATATGCCAAATTAAATATTGATTTTGTTATGTATATTTTGTGTGGACTTATTTGCACTTATAGCTTTTATCTTTTGTAATGTTTTATGTGAACTACTAACTGTTGAATAGTTAAACTGAAGAGATATATACTGAGTTAAAAAATGTTTTATAATAAATTACTACTTATTTTAAATTTTGAAACTGCTTCTTTAACCCATTTCATACTAAAGTAGTCTAGTTCGAGATCTAACATGTTGAGTCATAAGATTTCATCATCAGTGGCACATTTAAGATGTAATACTACAGGTCAACTTTTTCCTTGGGGCTGCAAAAGTATTATTTTGTATATTACACTCTATACTGTGAAAAATTAAGATCTAAATCCCTTTGGGTGCCTATGTACTAAAGAGCTGGCTGCACCAGCATTAAATATGCCCCTAAATCACATAAACATAACTATTCTTTAATTCACTTGACACAGTGAAGAAATTGCTGAGGAATATCAGACAAATGTGCAACAGGTTATTATTGCTTGCTGGATGTTTGACACTTATTAGGATATATTAGCTAATTTCATCATTAGTATGCAAAAAATAATCAATTAATCCTCACTCAATCCCACTAAAATTGGCTATTCTGATTTAAAACATTTCATTAGCTATTTCAAAATTCCTTGTAAGCAGTTAAGAAGGTTACCACCTGTGGTTATCAGAAGTGTTTTGTGATTCCCCTTTACCATTAATGGAATTATTTGCAACCTCCCCCTGTCCCCCAACTTACCATTGGAATTATTTACAGCCCCTATTACCCTTGATGCAATTTGTCCCATACATTCTTTTAACATTGACAAAATTTGTCTCGTACATTCTTTTAACATTGACAAAATTTATCTCATATATTCCTTTACCACTGATGAAAGTAACTTGAATCAAGCTAGGAATATTTCCACAACAGTATAGGGTGTAGCTCCAGAATATTCTGGAACACAGTTTGCACCCTCATTTTTATACTGAAGAAAGTAGGTTTTTTACCCATTTGACTACATCCAGCCACAACTCCCCTCTCCACCCCTCCTAAGGTGCTTGTGACACACAGTTTGAGAAATGCACCTTACAACAGTATTCTCAATAAATGTAATATTGTTCTCTTGAGTATACCTCTCTATACTTTTGTTTTAAAAAAATTTCTGAATCAGCCATGCAAATATATATACTATAGATTAAATTTTGTTTACTGTTAATAATGAGTTTGAAATTTCACTAATAAATTAAGATGCCAATTGAATTTAAAACATTGAAAAATAGTTCCAAAAGAATTAATATTTCCTTGAAATATCTCTTTTTGCTAAACTTTTACATGTCATCTATATTTGTAAGCTGGGTTAATACAAATATTGTATCAAGATTTATTTGATTATACTTGATATCAACAAAGACTGATTCATAAATAATTTTAATATTGTGCAGGAAACTTATTTGGTGTTACTACCTGATTTGAGCAAAGGATTAATTAGATTCACATGTTTTTCAGTCTTATATGGATGTTAGGGGTGCACTTTGTTTTACAACTTACACTGCAATTCTTATAGTAATAAAGTATAAGGCTCTACTATTTTATTATGCCTTTGAAGATCAGCAATGGTATTACATGTAACTTTATTGTACTTCTTATTGTGCAACTGAATCAAAGTCTATATTGATCTCAGCTGTTTGCATAGCAATAATGCTCTGCTAATCTGTAAATAGAATTCCCTTGTTTCTGTGTCACTGGTTCAAACAGATGCAATACCAGTTTTTATTTTTTTGCACTTGTTCATTAACTAAGATATGAACAATTGCCTATTCATGCTTGGACAAGCAATAGCAACCACTAATTCTGAGGATGTTATTTCAATCTTTATGGTTCCTAATTCCATAATCAGTATTTTCAAATTGACTGTGGCACATACCGTTAGTAAAAAGCCTTATTTTACAAAGTGTAACAATTTTACATCTATAAATTTGTTACGTGTTTCACCTGCCAATTTTGTTATTCCTATTTTACATATCAGGTTTCACACTTATTCTCTGTGTTTATTAATATAATCTTTTTTTGCAAATTGTTTTTGTAAACTCTTTAAAAATGGATTTTTTTTGCTGTTTTTTTTTTTGCTCTTTGATATGTTTTATTACAATTTACATAAAAAAGGTTCCATTTTAATGTTATAGCTACAAAAATTGTCTTTATGAAATGAACTATTTGCATATTTCTAAAATTCTATCACAGAAATCTCCCTTGTGTCACTTTCTTAATTTGTGTCTTCCAGTATGTAAAGTTTAATTTTGCATTTCTCAAGTAGGTGTTATCAAAATAGCTGTAATTTATTCATATGGAATTTGAAGCATTGTTAACATTTTTAGTATATTGATAACTAATAATATACAGTATTTATATATTTGTAATTTATATGTGCAATAGTCATGTGAATAATAATCTCAAGCAATCTAAAGTTATGGATGTATGACCAGAGAGACAAAATATTATAGTAACTAATCTTAAGTATATACCTAAATATTATGAGATATTGGTTTTGATGTCAGAACTGTTGTTTATTGTTCAATGGGGGAAGAGGTAATGTGCATTTTGTAATAATATACAGATGAAGTTGACTGTTAAGTCTTGAACTCTGTGTGTAATGCTTATTTATTAATTTCATTATCATTGATATCATTTTAAAAGTTTATTTTCCATTCTTTTGATCTATATATATATTTTTATAGGAGCAGATGTCATCATAGCAAACAGCAGGAAAAAGTTGCTGATCGACCTATAAAGAAGGAACGTTTAAGTGATGATGAAGAGAGAAAGCGGCACAATCAACACAGATTAGAAAATCGAAGACAAAAGCGTAGTGGCAGCCCACTGAAGTCTTCTACTGATGCAGAATGGGGGAAAACAGACCTTTCTACTTCAAACAAAAATAAGCCTGCAAAAGATAAACCAAATTTTGAAGTATCAGGAAAGCTTGCCGAGGATACAAACACTTATAATGGAGTTGTTATAAAGTATAATGAGCCCTCAGAAGCTCGCAAGCCTAAACGGAGGTGGCGTCTTTATCCATTTAAGGGTGAATCATCATTACCTTTTATACCAGTTCATCGCCAAAGTGCTTACCTTTTTGGACGCACACGTTTAATTGCAGATATTCCCATTGATCATCCATCATGTTCTAAACAACATGCAGTTCTACAATTTAGATTAGTTGACTATAAACGAGTTGATGGCACTATTGGCAAATGTGTTCGACCATACATAATTGATCTGGAGTCATCAAATGGTACATTTGTAAACAATAAAAAGATTGACCCTCGTCGTTACACTGAATTAATGGAAAAGGATGTTGTAAAGTTTGGCTTCAGCACTCGTGAATATGTTATGTTACATGAAGAATCCAAAAATGAAGAGGAAGATGATGATGTTAGAGAAAGTGAATCAGATGACTAGAACTAAAGGAAGAAATTTTTTTAGGTATCCATTTTTATGTACATTAAACCACAATTCATAAAGAATCTGCAGATATACTTCTTCAATGTCCACAGAAGTATAGTTCATGACAGAAATGTCATGTTATAAAAATCAACCAAGCTAGTGGAAAATGATTTGGTTCCATAAGTAATTTTATTGTGATAGTCATCTGTATATTTAATTTTTTCCCCCCTATGTAATGGCAATTTTATCTGTGCTTAAATTGCTGTTTGCCACATTAAGGTGAATCTGCATGAGTAGCACAGTATATGACGTTTTGTATATCCATACAATTCATCCATTTGAAAAATTGTATTTTTTTTTGATAGCTGTTGCATTTTCCCACCTGATTTTCATTAAATCTTACTAACATTAGACACAGAATATCACTGAATATGATGACTATCATGCTGGTTTTTATAGAATACTTGAATCATTTGTCATATGACTTTTATCAATGTATATTTAAGTAATTAATATACGAATGCCTCATTGAATATCTGAAGCATTGCTGGTTGTGTTTGTTATGTACTTGCACATTATTAATCATTAACATGATTATGTGAAGGAAGTTGTAGATATTTAAATAATTTTGATGAGTATCGGTATAATTCAAATGAATGTTTCATTAAATTAAAGCATTGCAACAGCACTTTGAGTTTTAAAATTAATTGATAGATGTGTAGCAAGTATGCTAGTGGTCCTTTTTTTTGTTTACCTAATTTATAATCTGAGGTTCACAAATTTGAATCTTATCAGGATTAAGATATTTCAGCTTGCCCATGTCTTGCCTTTGTTGAGAAACAGAGAAAACGTTATCATATTTTGTGAAATCCTTTGAAGGGAGAGCCTTCCCTGTATGTAATAAATAACATTCTGATGACTTTAACAGGGGACTTGCACATCTGTTCAATGAGTTTCTTACCATATCTGCACTTCGAAGCCCTTGTGAGCTAACTATATAGCCTATTATGCAGCAAAGAAGTTAGCGAGGTCCTTGTGTAAACGTAACAAATGAAAATATGGGTTTAAGAGTATAAAAATTATAAGACACATTAATATGCAACTATTAATATTTTTTATGTCATTAAAATTATTTGTTATTTTGAGGGTATAAATTAGAAGCGTATTACATAATGAAAAAAATTAATATTAGGAAAAGTTTGAAATATTTGCATGTAAATCTGCCTATAGAAATGGGAATACAATAGCTTTTACAACATGACATTTATGACGTGTTAGTTTGAATGTCCCATGTTTCCTAACATTGTTTCCAAGAGGTTTGCATTTTTTTTTACTATGACTGTAAAACTAAGTTGCTACAGCTACAAATGAAATTTCCTCATAATTTAAGAAAAGTTTATTCCAAAAAATTGTTTAAAAAATCTAAACAAGATGAATATCAATTATTTTTATACACTAATACTTTATCTGAACATTTTCAGTCTTTTTAAGCCAAGTTGTGGCCTTTTTCTTCCACTTTATAAAGTTTGCATTGCAATTTTTTAATATGATTAAACTTGATGCTGTGAGGAAAGATGGCTATTTGAATTACTTGTTGATGTAATGACTACTGCAATTTAACTGCTTGATTAACATTACATTATAAAATATTAGGCACTAAATAGGAAGCAAGAAAATATGATTTCACATAAAATCACATGTTAGACAATACATATATTTAAGAAGTTTTATAATTTCACTTTGGTTTTTACCAAAATTTTGTATTTGCGAATGGTAGAAAAATACAGAAATATAATCTGCTGCAAAAAAGAATGCTTTTGTTTGTTACAGACAAAACATTTTTAATAAAAAATCAGATTGTGCAGCATTTATCACCTGTAAAACTTTTTTATTTTTGAGACATAAAATGCTCTTATATGTAAACCCTGTATAACACTAAGTATTGGGTTAAGTCATGAATAATATCCGTTTTTCTCTGCTTTTTTCAAAACATTGTAATAAGAACATCAGATTTCAGTGAGTGAGATATTCACTGTCACCTTTAATGATATTTTTCCATCTTTGTGGCAGATGTAGAAATCCGGCCATTTACTATTGAAAAACTTGATGAGGACATATTCAGTCTCATCATCATTCTAGAATTATTGCCAAAAGAGATGGTTTTGTAAGGAGGAGAACAGCTGAAAATTGGAAGGAGCAAATGTGGCAAATAGGACGGATATGGTAGAACAGTACACCAAAGCTCATCAGTGATTTGTGCCTTGTATGTTCTAGCATTGTCATGAAGGAGGAGGATTGCTCCCTTTTTATTAATGATTGCTGCACGTTTTTCAATGAGTTCCTCATTTAGTCATTGGAGCTGTTGTGAGTACACTTCTGCAGTGATCATCTGATTATTTTTAAACAGCTCAAAGTATGTGGCACCTCAAGGATCCCACCAAATGCATAGATTAAACCTCTTTAGATGAAGGCTGGGTTTGGCTGTTGATCCTGATTTGCAGTCTCTTGCAGCCAATGTTAACATGACATACCCCTTTTTCATCTGTAGTCAGGATACAGTCAAAAAATGGTTTATTGAGTTGTTGAAAGAGCCATGAATTAGCAATGGCGAGTCAATCAGCTTTGTTCTCATCTGACAATTTGTGAGAACTCATTCTCTTAATTTATTGGCTATTCCAATAGCATGGTGAAAGAAAGTTGGGAAGTTCTGAATTAGTTTGCCGATTTGTAAGTGAATTTTTGTGGCTTGCCCCAATGCACTGTTACCAAGCTCTGAAGGGCGACCAGAATGTGGTGCATCCTGAGTGATAGATCTGATTTCCATAGCATTTTAGTCTTGTTAGAACTCCCACAAAATGCTGTGTTGAATATTTTTAAAGCTTCCATTTTGCTATTTGTATTTTTATCTAAAGTTCCAAAAGATAAGCTCTTATCATTGAAATGTTCTTCCAAACTTTTCTTTGTAAAAAAGCTTACTTTACATATAATAGAAATTATATGTAGTTTAATCTCTAGTCGGATGTGCCTGAAATTACATATGTTCAACGAAAGTAAAGTGCAATAAAATTATTTATGAATTAACCCAATGAATTTACCCAATGAATTTTTAAATAAAATGATATTTGCAAATTATAAATAACTTACATGATGTTAATTTTTTTAATCTTGCAGGAAGTAGTTAAAAATGTGAAGACCTTGGTTAAAAGAAGCTTTTGAAATTATATTTTTATTA